>JASSUY010019141.1:0-46078 GCA_032466535.1 Forpus xanthops | reverse complement strand
CCCCCCCCCCCCCCCCCCCCCAGCTTGCTGCTTTCAAGGGAGTGATTGATTTCTCTTGTTGATTAGGGTTACAGTTTATACATTGCATTAATGATACAATGGAAGACAGGCCAAGCTTTGCAGTCACTACCCCTTTTTCTCTCTAAGCAGAAAATTGCAAAGCTCACTGGTATTTAAAGGTAATTATTTCTATGAGCTAGTAATTTCATCTGGGGATGACAGAACACAAACAAGCCCAAAAAGCTCCCACATTAAACAATCTGAGGATCCAAATGAGGAAGAAACAGCAGCGAAAGACACATGATGGAGTCTGAAGATTAAGAATGGTCTATGCTTTACCCAACAGGACATAATGGTGGGAGTTACAGCAACTGTTCCCAAGGCTTTCACCACCCAGAATACGTCAGTGAGTACATTCATGCTCTTGTTATTGGAGAACTGGAGGGGGAAATGGCACTCTCCACCTCTTAAGAGTCAGAGGTGCCCTCACACAGAGCAAGTGAAGCTCATAAATGCCAGCTCTGAACCAAAACAAGGATTTTCAAGAAATAGCAGATATTTAAAAATTTACATCAAATATTTTTCACATTTTCAGTAAAAATATTTTCCTGTTCTGGAAATTTCTGCTCCTAATCCCTGTCATTTGGGGATCTGTTTTAATTCCAGAGCAGCAAAACCTCCCATGAGAATCAGCAAGGCAGTCTATCCTGAACGCAGGAGTCATGCTGAGCATCACTCTTTACAGGTAGCCTTAATAATGGGGAATAAGTACTTACTGAAATGCTAAAAGGAAATGTTCGCTTAACTGTTAAATATATAATTACTCTAAGTACTTGTTTCTGAAATTGTAACACTTGAGCCTGATGCAAACTCACTTTCTGGCCTGTGCAATGGATTTAATTTCTTCTAATTCTTTCTTTCAGCTATAAAGAGGTAAAACACAGGAATTGCTGCTACACAGATTGCTTATTATAGAAGTGTTTCAGAAAGGTAGAGCATCACACAAGACAAGGACTATGGACATGTTCCAGCAAAGCAGATGAGCTACTCCAGGAGCTCACTTGCGAACTTTCCCTTCCCTGTCTGCTCTGAGGCCATCCGCCCCCCTCGTGTTCCTCATCTCAGCACTGCTGGGAAATCTGGCCCCTTCACTCCAAATCCAGGCTTTCCTGCAGTTACTGAGCTCAATGGAATCAGTGAAGGGTCCCCCAATTGCAAAAGCTGCTGCTAGGGAGGGAACAGGGCCAGAGCAGCTGGGAGGGGGAAAAAGAGAAAGGGGAGACAGAACCACCTTTTCTGCCTTTACAACAGCACAGATAAATTGCATGCTGATGTTTACACACAGAGTTTGCTGAACTGCAACCAAAGGAAGGCTTATGCACATAAGCAGTTCTAAATTTTGATTAATTAAACAAAAAAGACCTCAAAATAAAGTAAAAAAAAAACCACAAACACATTGCAAGTTTGTTCCAATTAGACAGAAAAATATCTTTAGCATTTCTAGAAAAATAGATACATTCCATTTTAGTATGGCAATGAGGACATCAAAAATACCTGTTTTTTAACAGGTAACTACAACCCTCTTTCTACTCAGAGAAGAAAAAAACTACTGGGTAAATCACTGCTGTAACTACAAAACGTGCTGCCTCTGCAAAACCCACAAAATAATTCACTAAAACATCTTTAACACCTACATCATTTCTAAAAAGTCTACAGATTTTCAAATAATTACTAGCACTTTCATAAATATTTAATGCAGTCTACAAAAGTTCTTTGACAGAACTAAAAACCCACTGTGAAAACCCCAGTTTTCTTTTACTGACTGAATAATCAAGCCAACAACTTCCAAATCTGCCTTCTGTTTCATTAGTATTTTCCTAATTTATAAAGCACTGATGTAAGGGACAATAAACTCGCTGTACTTGTCAGCTGCACCAGGGGAGTGTGGGGCTGAAAGCTGAGCTAGCAAAAGGGAAAAGACAAAACAAAACAGCAGCTGGAGAGGGTTTAGTTTTCAACAGGATCAGCGACCTGGTCTGGCTCCACAGGCATCAGTGACAGCACGAGGACTGCACAGTGAGGATGGAGCTGCAACCGTTCCTCCTGGGAGTGAGCTGGTTTTAGGTAAGCTTCAAATGGATCATGAAACCATAACCTGAGAGACTGAAGATCTACCATCTCAGCCTGGAGGAGAGAAGGCTGCGTGGAGACCACATAGCAGCTTTCCAGTATCTGAAGGCTGGGGAGGGACTCTTCATTAGGGACTGCAGTGATACGAGAGGGGGTAACGGGTTCAAACTTAAACAGGGGAAATTTAGACTGAATATAAGGAAGAAGTTCTTTACTATAAGGGTGGTGAGGCACTGGAATGGGTTACCTAGGGAAGCTGCGAATGCTCCATCCCGCTTGGTGGCGTTCACGGCCAGGTTGGACATAGCTTTGGGTGGCATGGTTTAGTGTGAGGTGTCCCTGCCCATGGCAGGGGGGTTGGAACTAGATGATCTTAAGGTTCCTTCCAACCTTAACTATTCTATGATTCTATGATCTTACCTGACAGAGGGATTAACTAAGCTCACTCATAAGCAAACGCCTGGTTGAGGTTCCTCTCTGTGAAACCATCACCCGTGAATCCTGCATGTCCATAGACACCTCCTCCTTCATCACCTCAGTTACTTGAGGTGCAGACTTGACCAGAAGGCCACTTTGCTTGGGTGTTAGGTTTAGGTTTTTAAAGGTTTTCATTTTAAAAAGTTCCATACAACTGTGCCACTTCCTTGGGAGTGTGTGCACTGTGAGGGGACGTGGGAGAGACATTTCACAGTCTACCAAATTAGCATCTGCAGGAACAAATTGCAATGTCTTTGTTCCTCTGCATGGCACAGCCTGATCCAACCCTTGCTAAAAATTAACACAGCAATAAAACAGATCAGAAAAAGAAGGAAAAAGAAAAGCCCAGAGAAGCCCACAAAAGCTGGAGCTGCAGCAGCGGGTCAGGCCTTCCTAGGTCAGGCTGCTGGCAGCCCTGCCACTGCTGCAGGGCAGCAGCCCTTTAATTTGGATAAACCAGTTACCTGCATGTCTGAGTAAGTGCCAACATGACAGAATTAGAAACATAAACCCAAGAGTAACTATAGTGGGAAACTTAATTTTAAATAATTAGAAGGTAAATATAAGGCAAGCGGTACTCTACTATGCACACAATCCTTATAGAATAGCCCTGAAGAGCTCTAGTTTCCTCTAAATTTGCATATTTCCTTACTCTATGCAGTTATAACTGCTAAGTGCACATAAAAGAACTGTCATGAAATCCAAAAGAGAAGGGGGAAAAAAAGATCAAGTCACACTTAGAAGTTTATAGGGACTCACTTAGAATCCTACCTGATTTGCTCTTTCAAGGTCTGTCATGATCATCTCGATTTCATCAGCCCTGGGAGAACAAGAGAGCAGAAGTACTGTTATCACATGAAGAATGCCTGCTATATGAGTTCATGCACAGCACAATTGAAACATTCATACAAACAATACCAATTTTCAGTATGTTTTTAAAAGGACACAGTAAGACTGATCAGCCAATCTTCTGAGTGCTGAAATCCTCTCAGGTTTCAGCTCTGGGGACTGGTTTGCAAGTCTCCAATTGCTTTGCCTGTTCCCTTTTTGCAGCAAAAGAGAGAATATGAATAATGAGTACCTGAGCATATTCATTAGATCTTTGAGGATCTTACTCCCGAGTGTCAGCTCTCCTACATGTAAAAGTGCTTCTCAAGTGATACTTACAGAGAAGTCAAACACTACGGTTGACTACAGTGAACTACTTGCATACACGTACACAAAAGTAGCCTGTTACTCTTCTGTTTCAGCATGCTTAGATGTTTGGTTCTAAACTTAGCAAAAGAAAAAATATCCTGAGGTCAAAGAGATCAAGAAACTTAATTTTACAATACACAGAAAAGAGGTTTTTGACACATATTTATGAAACTCTAAATTTAGACTCAGGCTCTTAATGCACTTTGCAAAGCTGAGTAGGAAAGTCAAAGGGATGAAAAGCATACAAATAGTCAAAGAAAACCAGATCCTTCACGTACGTGTGTTAGGTGGCAGCTACCAGCCCTGACCTTTTAAAGTCCCAGCTTTTCTTATACATCACTTAAACAAACGGACCTAGTCCTTAAGCAATCTTTTTGTATCCTCATGCCGAATCATGGGCAAATATTCCACAATCACGCTCTCACTTGTGCAAGGTACCAGAAAAAGAGTCTACAGACCTGAAAGTATGTTCTTTATCAATGTAATTAGATACATTATTTCTCTCCAGACATTTTGCCTGTCTTGTATCTCTGGACCATATGGAAGCAATAAACACTATCCTCATCTCCTATGAGCAGCAGCTTTAACCAGCAAGTCCTTTTGCAATCTGCCAACACCATAATGTCTGGGTTTTGTTTTTAATCTGTAGCAGATCATGATCAGTAAAAGCTGTGAAATACTGGAATTCCCTTCCTCTGCCCATGCAGGAAAGTCAGGGCTTGGTTTCCTGCTGATCCCACAGAAGATCCATTTTTCTATGCAGGTGTTTGCTGGGAAAGATGGTTAATGGAAGTACATCAGGGTCCCGGCATATTCAACACTTCATCTTTACACTGAATATTGACTTACTCTTCAACAGCGTTTTAGGGCTCTACATGCACACTCAGGGAAATGCAGTAAAAGATCATAATAAGTAAATGTGTATGTATATACATTAATGGAAAATTATTTTTAATTACAGCCTTTAATGTTGTCAGGGTAACATGAACTGCCTTTTGGAAAAGTCTTTTGGACAATAATGGAAAACAGATTAACATGTGTTTTCTTGTGCAGGAGAAGCTAATGTGCTCTTACACTGGAAAGAACTCATGCACACAATGTTTTGAATTAATAATAAATAATAGACATTAGTTACTGAATTGAACAATCATTCCTTGGGCAAGTAAGTATTCAAAATGTGCAGGGAGTAGCCAGAAGAAAAAGCTGGGCAGGTTAACATAAACTTACAACAACACTTTCGATCTCTTTAGCTTCTGAAGTTGTGAAATATCTTTTGTTTTAGACTCCAGCCCCAAAATACTTGCTAACCCAGTTATGGAAATGACTGTTTCACATAGAAAAGATGTCCCTAAGACCGTGCAAGTGTATCTGTAACACAAGGATGAGAGCATCCTAATGCAAAAAAAAAGAAAGATGTTTCCCAGCATTTTACAAATATTTTAAGCCAGGACAGTTTAAGGATACCCTTTATATAAGCTTATGCATTCATGCTGAATTTATGTGTGAATGCCTCAGGTTATATGGAGCCAGCAAATGATGTCTGGATTATGTCATATGCCTCCCAGATCAGAGCTGGGAATGTCCCAACCTAACACGCATCCTACAGCTTAAGCAAATTCAGTTTCCACTTGCTTCTCTGTAGGGTTTGGAGAACAGTAAGATCACTGGGATGCCAGGTATCAGCCAAAGGTCTCAAGAACTGCAGAACCTGAGAAGAGCAAAGGACTGAAGAAGCACCAAACCCCTGGACCAGGAGAGGAAGAAAGTAAGATGGAGAAAAGATGATTGTGATGCAGAATTGATGAGTGGGAAGGGGCAGAAGAGTGAGGGAGGCTGGATCCATCACAGGACCCTCAGCCACCTTTAAGGGTCTTAGAGGCCAGTCAAGAGAGCCAAGAGCAGGAAAGCACACGGAGACAGCAGAGCGAGAGAAGGAACAGAGGGATATCCTAGGCCAAAGGACCCATGGGAGATGAGACCAAGAGCAGTAAAGCAGACGAATACCCCAGACCAGGGGAAAGCTCTGTGGCAGCCACTAGAACAGGCTTAAACAGAGGATGGTGCCTGAAAACAAGATGGAAGGACTCAGGAGAATCCTGTATTTAAAATGGACAGAAGTATTAATAGGGGTATTTGTATGCTGTTCCGGCTGGGGTCAGGATTTAAGAGCTCTATTATAGCACTGGTATACGCAGCCAATTACAAAAGAAAGCAACTGAGGATATAGAATGCCATAAAAGTGACATTTCTGCCCTTCAGCACGCACAGATAATTCTGACTGAATCCAGCAGAAGTGTCAAACTGTAGCCAAGGGCAAAATCGCCCCTTTGTCCTTGTATCCAGACATACCAGCTGACTGATCCTGAACTCCTCTTTCTCTCATATGTATTTTCTACCTAGCTTTTCCACACACAATCTGTTCTGGCACACTTAAGAGGATGTAACATCCCCCCAAAAATTCAAACACAACACCTCCAGCCTAGCAGTGGAGGTTAATGCTGCAACCATAAATGTTATCTTTAAGTAAAGTAATGAATTAAATTACTCTATATTCTTTCCTAGCACAAGTGTCAACAGCATTCAGAAGAATCTTCAAAAGGAATTCAGTCTTTTCATTTTAAAAGCTCAACTACCACATCAGTGGCTGGCACTCAGCAGTCTAAAATGACTTACTTGAGAAAGTCTCTAATAGCAACATTCACTGTTTGCTCAGCAGAAGTATTTATTATGAAATAAATTACAGTTCTCACACCTTTTATGCACTCGCAGAAGCAACTTGCATTGATTTATAGTTTACAAAGCACTGTGTTGAATTCAAACCTGCAAGGTACGAGGAAACACCACTTTGGCTCAGTGTGTTATTCCCACACAGGTCATTTTTGATGTATTCATCATTTGCTCAGATTCCTATTTCACTGTTTTTCTTTATTTCAATGGAATTACTTGACAGGCAAAATACCATCTTGTCCTACAGGTTTTCACTGAAAATCTGGTGGGAACCATGAAGTGAACAATGGCCAAGTTCAGCTAATCTGTAGTTATGGACCGACCCAAAATTTCTGACCAAAGTCATTCCATGGGAACTAAACTCACTTATAAAAGACACAGATCTGGTGGTTTCATTTTTAACTTTCTTCATTCCTGAAGCAACCCATGACTTGTCCTCTTGTGAGTGCCTGGATTACTCCATAACCCAAAAGCTGAAGGCAAGAGGAAGAACCTCAAAGAACTCTCTTTCTTCAGATTGGTACAGACAGTAACAAGAACTCCTTCTGCTAAAAACCACTGATATTTATGGTGATTTACAGCAGATTTCTACATTGCAACTCAACAGTATTCAGGGTTTGTCAAGGGTGATACTTTCTTAACATTAAAACAGATCATGCAAAAAAGAGTGGTTAAAGCTCTTTTCAGGAACAACTATTCCTACCCTCTGTCTTCTCATTCCACAGATAATACAATCATTTATCTGATCTAATTCCTTATAAGATCTGTGGCAGAGGAAAATTTATCACGTAAGCAAGACAGCTCTACAGTCTTGTTCCAATTTTCAATACTTCCAGGCTAAGGAACTTAGGCAATTCAATTTTAAGCCCCAGCATTTGGAATTACAGAATAAGCATCACCACGTAAAAAGAACCTGAACTGTTGAAACAGCATGACCATGAAATATTCTATTATTGCTTCTCTTGCTAGTGTGTTTAAAGTAAAAACCAAACCCCACTAAAAGCTGTACATTTTACAAGGCAGAAGCTTTTACCGGCCATGAAAGAGCCCTCAAAGCTCCCATGCCATTTATAAAACAGGAGTTTAAACAAGAACACCCCACTTTTCAATTCAATTGCTCATGGAAAATGAAAACTGCAGAAAGGTTCCATTTTCCTTTTAAGATGAAGATAAGTAATTCTGGTTTGAGCAGCCTAACAAGCAAACAAATTCAAGAATTGGTAATGTGGAAGCAGCTCCATTCTTCTAAATACAATCCAATCAGATAAAACCCCTAAACACCATGAAGCTCTTCACTTGCAAGCAAGAAGAATCGGAACTTCATGATTAAAATCCAGTTGATCCAACTCCTTCATTTAGATCCCAGCTTAAAGAGGCAGAAACAACTCCTTTTTTATTAACATGACAAGTGAATGGTTTGCCAAATCTCATGGCTACAGCCCCCTAAACACTGAAACTTACTGAACCTTGAAGGAAACTGCTGTTGGATTCTTTACTGATGGAAGAACTGAAAAATACAGATGACACTTGTGAAATTGCAGTCAGTGGTGTGGCCAAGAAACCTCACTATTGGGGCAGATGAGTATTCAGGTCTGGTAAAAAACAAACACCATTTCTTCCCACACATGCGTTTTCTTTACAAACATGTCTAAGGTTCCTGGTCAGAGCAAAGGGGCTATGGAGGCACGGGGGCTTGTTAAAACGTTCTAATTACCAAAACATTTACGCAGACAATTTCAGCCTAAGAGCAGACATTATCAAATCTTGTGCAGTTATGGTTAAGTAAGGAAAAAAGATAAATTGTACTTGTAACACGTATCTGTGATTGTCACAGAGCAGATTTTGGCCAAATTAGGGAAACATGTCACCCCTTCTAAATTACAGGCAGCATAACCTAGGACTTTGCTAACACAAGGCAAAATGTGAAAAGTTACTTGGGACATTTTCAGGGTGAAGAAAAGAAGGGGGGATAAAATATTAAAGGATGAGGAAGGAGAAAAAGCAGTGCACTGAATCCTTTCAAGTTTCAAGACAGTTTCTATCAGGGAAGGTTCCTGGGACTAGGAAGTAATTTCAAATCACTAAGCAACATAAAATTGCCTGCAGCCCAGTGATCGCGGCATTCACCCAGGGCACAAGAGCATTCCAACATTTGAATACCCTATTTTAGTTTCTGTTTAAGCAAAAAAGCAGCATGACAAATGTGCTACCCAAATTCAAGACTCTTTTTAAGCTCTGCTGGTAGATGTCCTTGTCTAATCCCTGCACCTCAGTGACCATGCCAAGGTGCCCTTGCTGCTGGCTTGCTTAGTTTCCAGGAAAGCAAGAAGAACCAAACAAGCTCTTAAAAAGTTTTCGTTGGAAAGCAATAAACATCCCCCTCCCCCCCATTTTCTCGCACCTCAGAACTATCACTATACACATATAGTTTAGGTATTTTTAGAATTCATAATAATTCTAATCCAACAAACATCTAATAGATAAATACACTGTTACCGCTAATGCAACCTCCAAAAGTAAGAGACACAAAGGTTATACAAAGGAAGAAGTTATTTCAGCACAACCAGTACAGCACGTCAAAGGGCAAGAACTCACACTTTTTACTACTAAGTTCTTAAATCTACTTTTCAAATTGCAAGAGCTAGAGGTTAATATTTTCTTTCACGGGAACCCTCTAAGGATCTTCAGATCAGATAATCCTTTTTCCAATGTCATATAAATCCAGGCCTCCCGTAAAAGAATTCCTCTGTTTGGGGATTCATAAATCCATAACTTTAGTAATGAATTGGGTGTTTCCTTTCCTAGAAACTCAATTGAAGAAAAAAATCTTCTCTCTGCTAAGCAGCAAACACTGAAGGCTTTAAATTGAGAGATCAAAGAAAGGCTGGCTTCAGGTGCTCAGTGATTACCCAGTACATCACCGGGATTAATCTGGGGAATGGTTAAATGTCCACTGTACAGTGTCCAGACCCCTTTCTGCAGTTATCCTATACTAAATCAAGTTCCTCCCCTACCAAAAGGAGCCTCAATGCCAAGTATTTCAGGATTTGGGGAGTTTTATTAGAATTAATTCTTGTTTCCCCTCATTTCTAGCCCTCTATCCACGCAGTGCTCTGCATAGAGTTTCAAGGTGAAAAACTAAACCAAGCCTCATGCAAAGATCTCTTATTAAGCACACTAGGTTAGTGTCATAAGTACCATGAATCAAGCAGCTGCACCAGCTGCAGGTGCGATCTTCCAATAAATGATGTCCTAAGTGCTTGAAAGATGTCAAGTGATCATCAAATATTGATAAAGGTTAAAGAAACTGCTTATAAAGCCCAAGATATTGAGCAATACTTGGACAATAAAATGTAAGATTTATCTCAATCGTTAGAAGGAAAAAATCCTATAGAATAAAACATCTTTCAGTCCATAGGAAAACTGTTTTCCAAGAAAACCTGCTCAGCACTTTGTTTTCCTCTTTCATGCTTAAGTCAGGATTTCAAGGATAAGGTTAGAAAATTATGTTTGCAATTACAAGGTTTTAAACACAATAGAAATCAGCTTTTTTTTTGCAGTGATACACCAGAGAGTAGAGTTTCTAAAGATCAGCAGTGTTGTCTTCATCATTTCTACAGAGAGAAATTGATATGAGTGACAGTAATTCATATGCTCAATAAAATATAAAGAGGAAAAATAAGAACTCTATATAACAGGAAACATCAACTCATGGAACCCCAGAGCCGTTAATTCCCATAGTGTTACACACACATGACCATGGCTCACTTTGCAAACTGAAGAAGAAAGCCTAATGTAAGCTGCTGGAATAAAGAAAAGGCACACTGGTAGCCCATTATACGGTACACCTTTGTTACTTGATGACAATACCATTTTCTTATTGTGGCACATATTTACATATATTGTACCACAGGCAGTATGAATCTTAGCTCCCCATACTGCTCAATCCCCCATTTAAACACCTCTTACTCAGCTTTCCTTGTGTTTTCATTGTGCTTTTCACTCCACAAGAACAGGTCTCTTGTGAACTTCATGTCCAGCCATCACGCTGTCCATTACAGACAGGAAAAGAACTGCAGTAAAATCTTTTTCTCCTAGTCTCATGATCAAACATGTCCTCTTCCACAATGCTTTTTTGCTTTACCCTGCAAAAGCCCTATGAGTACTGCGAAAATCAGTAATTAGGAGTGTTCAGATTTGGATCATTCTGGGTTTCCTTCCACCTCAAACCACTGGTGACAATCCTTTGGGCCACAGAGGGCTTCAAAGAAGCGTGTTGAAATGCAAGATAATTTCTGCACCTGAAATCTGCAGAACAACCTTGTCTAGACAGACCTAAAACTCGGTTTTCACAAACTTCTGAGGGAGCTGGTAAGAAGTCTGCAACCTCAGAGCTGTGGGCTCCTGCTCCTCCTTATTCTAGCGCTGGCAGGCAGAGGAGTTCAATTCAATTATGCAATTCAATTCTGCTGCAACCATCCTCACCTGCCTTTAAGAGACTACTGAGAAAAGACGAAAACTTTCAGATATTTTTGATGTATTTATGCCCGAATCCCACCCACATCAAGGTTCTGAGATTGGGACACTCCACCAGTGTCAGTACAAAGCCACCAGGTTTGCAGGACTAAGTCCTCAGGGTGAGGACCACAATCTCCAGGTTCAGGTTATGCCGAATATTCACGCTCAGAGGAGCAGATTTAGACAAAAAAAACCATTTTCAGCTGCCTTCCTGGCCGCTGCCCATCTGTACTGTGCTGTGCCCTGGGTAGCAGCAGTCCCTGCCTGATACAATACTATGGCTCTGAGGATTTTCTAACAATGGAAGATGACACAGATGCAGCAAACTCTCTATTTCCTTGTGGCTTCTGTTAAAAATTGAAAGAGCTTGCTGCAGTTCCCCTCTCCTGACTTCAGCTGATTCAATAACACACCAGAATTTAAACACAGACACCCTTCTCTCTCCCTCACTTGCACACAAAGCATATCAAAAGCATGGAATTACTCCTGACTTGGCCTTGAGCAGCCAACATGATGTCAATTTTACATGTTTTATAAAGCAACAGCATGTAGAAAGCAACTCAAATGCAGGTCATATCAAGCATGTGACCCACAGAGCAATCAAAGACTGCCTGAAACTGTCATTCAAGGTTCAATCATCTTCCTGCAGAAAAATGAAACATCTGTGGCCCAGAGAATTAAGTTATGTATTGCATAATTCATCTGGTGTCTGCCAGAGCAGCCATTTTAATGCTCTAGTGATAAACATGCTTGATTATTTTTGTTTTGTTTCCTGTTGCCTCCATGGTATTTCTATTTGTCTACCCATAGTACAACACACAATGGAGATAACAAATACACAGAGCAGTGCTACAGTCGGCTGATAAGAAGTGGGAAATCGACAGTGTTATTAATCACATTAAGGCAGCGTCGTTATTAAACATGAGGTTCCCTGTGATTGTACTCGCTTTGGTTCTTTGGGTACACTCTGTAGTTAGACTCGATGATGAAATCACTGTTTCCCAAGGATACACGATAAGCTGTAGAGGTTTTTCTAACAGAAAGCTGCTCTCCTCATACACAAAGCAAGTTTCTCACCTGTTTCCCATGTTTTTCATCCCCTCACTTCTTTTTCCTCCTGACAAAAGCAGGAGGAACATGCACCTCCTACCAGACAATGCACAGGATCATTCTCTGTTCACTTATTTCATTAGTGGGTTTGTGGTCATCACTGTGAGAAACCCTAATCCAAAACATCCTTTGCAATTCATTTTGGGCAGTCATTATTTTATTAATGGTAGCTTAGTTCAATTCACTCCCAAACTTGTAAAGCCTAAAAGCTCACCTGCCATGAACCTCCCGACTTTCAGAACATGTCCCTGCAGAGGAGGTGGGAATTTTAAAGCTCTGAACCCATACCCTACTCTCTGGGTGTTCGTTCCTGTTGCCAGGAGTTGACAATTTCTGCAGTCTCCTTACAGACCTTTAGATGTCAGTTAATGTGTTAAACAATTAAACAGAGCTGCTATCATCTGTGCCAAATATAACTGACTTGGTTAGAACCAGCTTACTTCAAAAAGGTTCTGTGCACAGGCCTGATGGAAGCAAGTGTCGGTCTCTGAAGTGGTGGAGTCAGACATATTCTTACCATTTTTATGACTTGGAGTCCATAGGATTCCCACAGTGAGCAAAATCATCCCTGTGAAGCAGCAAGTCAGCACTATTGCAAAACCTGATTTGGCAGGACCAGAGGTTTACCCGGCACCCTGAGAGCTCACATGCTGTTTCCTGTGATGCTCTGTATGGAGGTGAGTCAGTGGATAAAACAACACATCCTCCCCTAAGCCCAAATCCAAATAAAGCACTATTTCCTATCGATTGTTCCTAAAAGTTGTTTAGACAGTATCTATTGTAATAATATAAGCTGTCCCATCTGTGGTTTGTATCTGCCCCCCATTGCTACTTTCTTCCAGCAGTATTTCCTCTCTCTTATCCCCTAAATGTCATCTCTTCACCTCCCAGCCCACAAATGGAAACATGGATTATGGATGCTTTCCAGGAACACACACGTGGCTGATCAAGTGGCAAGACAGAGGAAACTGCTGCTTCCTCAACCTGCACCCCTCTACTCAAACTGTCTTTCCTATCCGTTCCCAATTCCTACAAGATTCACCAGAGCTCCCTGTGCCTGTGCTTTACAATGCCATTAATTACAGTTAAAGAAAATCATCAGCTTCCAAGTTAATTTAGGAGAGGAACTGACGAACTGCAAGCTGATCACTGTCAGTAGAACAGACCACGAGCTCATAGAAGCTTCATTTCCTTAGGAAGCTGGGCTAAGGGCTGTGGTCATGCAGTGCTGCTGCTGGCTCCATGCACACAGACACACAAAACAGGCTGCTCTGCTCCCTCTGCACCAGAGCAAATTTGCCAGGATTTATTTTACTTGAAAAAGACATACATTAAAGCATAAAGTGAGAAATTCCATAAAAACCATGTCTTAACTCTACAACTCACAGAAGCTGTTTTATAACTGTTTCTTCAAATAAATAATAATAGCTTGGCACTTTTGATACAGCACCTGCAATAATTTACTTAGCTTTACTGATGGACTTAAAATAGATCATTTATCCAAAATTAGAAACCTTAATTGCAGGCATCTGAGGTGTCATTCTTTTTTTATCAGAGCGGCAGCACTTCAAACTGTGAAGAATCAGCAGGAAGAATTGTCTGTGCTTTGATTAAAAATCCTCTAGAAATATATACAAACATTTTAACTTCATAATGTCACTAAAGTCACAATGTGTAAAATCAGTACAAATACCTTGTCAAGGTCAGGGGGCTTTTGGTTGTTATTTTTTGGTTTTAGAATCACCATGTCCCACCTGAAAAATTACTTCAGGTTTTGAATAGTTCAACCCCTGAAATGAACAATCTTCCCTCATTCTACATCAATGCGAAAATCATGAATTTCTGCATGTTAACCTCAAAAATTGGACACTTCCAAATTTTTACTATAGCAACACACATATTTCAGATTCACCTTTAGGAGTTTCTTTCCAGAGACACTCCGCATCTCTTCTTCTCCTTAACTACAGAAAGAGCTAAGGAGCTTAGGAATTAGGTATCTATTAATTTCTCCCCCTACTTATTCTGTATCTCTGTCCACCACAGGAAGAACCTATAAAATGCTTTTCTCTATCTCACCTTAGTCTGTGTTCAGTGAAACAGATTTAAGTCAGTTTGAAAATAAAACAGCACAGTAAGCAATTTCATGTACAGGTGTCACTCCACAAGCATGTAACAAGGGAAAATTACTGTTTACCACCACAGAAATGACAGACCATCAGCTCCTACCTTGTGGAGAATGGTAATTTTCCAGTGGCCTGAACATGTATTAAGGTAAATATAACAGACTGAAGAAGAGAAATCCATACTTGTTTCAATCTCAGCTGAAAACTCAAGTTCCCTAAATTATTTGTCCCTTCTAGCTGGTCTGACTTTCGTAACTGGTACTATGGAACATAAGACAACATCCTATGTGGCTTTTTGAAGGATTTACTGGCATGAAACAAGATAAATATGTCCAATAGGCCAACAATCTCCAATTTACTATTTCTTACCAAGCTACTTACCTATCCCTCCCAAGCACATTTACTAACAGGTTCCAAATACTATAATATCCTGCTTCCTTGCACTGTCAAATGCACCTGTAGAACCTGGTCCAATGATGGACAACAAAAAGGCATTATTTAGGGACAGAATCTGGGTAAAATGCAACTAATTTTTTCCTTTTGCCTTTATCTGTGTAAAGGTCATGCACATAATGCAAAAGAAAGGCTAAATTTGACTGCAGTCACACAGCATTCAAGTGGGAGATGCATTTGGGGAATGCTTTAGATGCTTTTGGCTCTCGAAGTGAATACAGGTGATGTGCCAGTTCTCTGCTGGCTACTCAAGCATTTCCTTCTGGCTATTGAAGAAAACAGCAGTACATGATCTCTGATAAAGGCAACTGATGTTCTTCTACCCAGTAAATGGACTGAAAATAGCATAAAGCATGATCGCAGACGTATTTAGTGTACAGTTTGAGTAGGTTCCCATGAGCTATGCTGAATATTAACAACCAGGATGATTGCTATCTTTCTAGTCATGCATCCAATTACCAATATGGTTTTCTCTCTTCCCAATTTGTTCCAGCTTTGCTTTGAATGGAAACACAACTTCTGTCAGATCGCACTTGTGTCAGCATTGTGCAGTTTCAGTATATAGCTATCAACAGGATGAATCCTGCTGACCTGAGTGACAAAGCTGCAAAAAAAAAAAAAACAAACCAGGCAGAAAGAAACAAAGGAGGGAACTGGAGATCACAGAATAGAGAAAACAGACTGGAGGAAGAAGCAAAGGCAGGTATTGCCTAAATCTGCCCAACCAGCACCACTTCATTATTACTGAGGCAAGACTGATGCCTGAGACACAGAGCAACCTGCCTGTCTTCAAATGAAAGAGCTGCCTTTCTCTCTCTTCCTGCTCTCACTTCAGTGGAGTCCTCAGCAGTGTTAGTCGGTCGAGGAGCTGGGTGCTGCGCTAGTGTGAATCAGCGCAGCTCCACTCGAGTCAACTGCACCAGCAGAGTATCTGGTGTATTTTAGTTTTACATCTTCGCTGAGTGTATGAAGCTGTTCAATTCTTTTCTAACTCAGGCTTCCCGTTGGATGGGATGAGAAGGACGGTCACTAATATGACTGACAGATTACTTATCTACACAGAATCGAGACAGATATTAGAGAGCAAAGTGACTTTAAATAATCCTTTGTGGCAAACCCCAACAACACTGGGCACTACTGCAAGCCCTTGGAGGACAAGAGTGCAGTTGTTTCTAATTTAACCTTTGAGAATTTTATTTGTAGAATCACTTTTCAAATTCTCTATTTCCCTTTCAACAGTTGTTTGGCCTTTAAAATACTGCTGAAGTAAAACAGCTTTGAGCTTGACTAATATTGTAGTCTGCAGTATGGAGCTATTTGATTATGCTGTTTCCACAGTTAATATAACAGGATCTGTGCTTCTACAGAATGGGAGTTTGAACTGGAAATAACACTCTTCTGTTGCTAACAAAAATTCCTCAACATTTCTACTATATCCAAAAGATACACTAATGTCAGAAGCCTCTTCAGTGGATGAAAACCATCTTTCCTAAATGTAACTAACAACTGTAACAGAGAAAGGAGGTCAGATAATGCTGATCTACCTTTTGGGTTTGCCTATTTTTCCATGGAGCTCTACTCCGTTAACCGATGGGTCATAAGGCCACAAAACCAGCATTTGCTTAATAAGCAAATTCACATTGTTTAGACCTTTAATGGCCAAACTCTGGTGATTCCCTGACCTCGGGAAATACAAGGATAAGCCCATAACAACATCAAGCGTCACCCCTCCACCTTGCTCCACTCTTCCTTCTGCTACAGCACCCACATTTCTTCAGGGTTACACCCTCTGCCTGACTCCATGGTCTCACTTGCAAGACCTGGTGAGCCAGGATGATCTGTATCTGTTGAGCTGGACACACAGGCAGCGTGGGGACCTGCACAGTGGGCTCTGTGCTTGATGGGACACCATGGGAAGACACACTATTTGCAAAGCTGCAGCTTCCTTGCCCTCAATTTATTGCGCTCAGTTGGGTACACACCTGGAGCATGAACCTGTACACATGCACAGCCACAGAGCAAGGGAATGTCCCCTTCTCCCCTAAGTTTCTGTCATCAGTTCCAGCACTGTATCTGTAAAAGTTTTAAACTTTCCAAATAAAGCCTATCTAGTCTTGTGCTATTTTCTCGAGGCTTAGCTCCTTTTATGGCAGTAAGTAGTAAATCAGTAATTCAGGGATCCTTACTTTGCTGCTGAAGTGTTATACAAACAGAGAGGACCAGGCCAGACTTGCTGGCCCCTCGCAGCACACAGCTCTGCCTCCTCCCCCCTGCCCTGCCTTCACTTGTAGGTTGTTGCAGTGCATCATGTTTCCAAGCCACGGGCTGAAGCATGAAACAAGAGTTTATTAGATATTATACCAGAAATAAGACTAGCCTGTTGTCACACATACATAAAAGGCACAGGAGGGTCTGTTCTATATAGGCAGGATGCACGAACACATTGTAAAGCCCACAAATCTAATCCAGGAACTATTTACCTTTAATTTGTTCCCAGAAATGAGGTCTTCCATGGGCCCTGGACGTGTAGCCTATTTTAGAGTATCTGATACAGCTAACCTTACTGCAGTACCAATGCTGTGTAGGTAGAAAATACAAAGAGAATGAGAATTAACTAGGAAAAAAGCGTGAGTGGAAAGGTAAAAGAAGTTTAATTAATACAGCAACAAAAAGCATCAAGAGTAAAAAGTAAGGCTTATCTCCCATACATTACACAGGAGGACTCCTAAATACCGACCTGGGTGGGAGCCGGCGTGTGCACGGCACGTCTCACTGCTGCCAGCTAAGCGCCTGGCACTGTGCTGCCACATTGCTGATGGCGAGGAGGTGACAAAAATCAATCCAGCGGGCAGCAAGACAAGTAAGTCATTGGTATGACAGCTCAAATATGGTTCGGATCAATATTAGAAAATTAACTCGTACTCCTTTGCCAAGAAAATTACTTAATCAGAGTACAGACAGAGCTGTTATGTAATCAAAGAAAGCTCACTCTGCTATATGTAGTGGGCACTTTCTTGCAGTGAAGAGGGCAAAAGTACACCATTATCAGCTACAACCCTTGCTGAAATGGTTTTCTGATGAGTTAAGCTGGTCCGACATACTTAACATCAAGATGTTGCATATTTAAAACTGCAATGAGTATGGCAGCATGAAAACAATGAACAGGGAAAAGACAAGAAAGTCACTGCTGTCCTATGGATAGTTATCCAATAGCGTTAAAAAGATCAAGTCCCAGCTAAAACTTATACACCAGGGGACTTACAACAGTGATTTCTAACCCTTTTAACTTTCAGGCTACCTGGAGTTTCCCATCAAAGGATGAAACAGTAGTATAGCACATTTACAGTTTATGACTGGTTGCCTTTCACGGTTATTTCTGTGATCTCTTAGCAATAACCAGTGGAATTACAGGAATTTGCAGAACACACAGAAAATCACTGATCTGGACCATCCACACAGAGCTCACTTAATACTTCTGCAGCCTGACTGGCCACACTGTGCATAGCTAAGAGCCTTTCCACCATTTCTGAATCCACAGTATCTTAACTAGAAGCTCAAAGAAATGTCTGTGCATGGACAGTCCCCCAGATGTGAACAACACTGCCATCAACATGATCGCCTTTCCTTCCATCCAGCTTCCCCCACAAACAATAAACACTAGGGAAAAAGTGCAGTCAATGTTGAAGTCAAGCACCTCTAGCTTTTGTGGTTTCAGATACAGAAAAATTCAAGTAAGGCATCAGAAAAACCAACAGTTAAACTAAGGGCTGCTTTATGCCTCCATAAAAGTGAAAGAAACACCCCTGTTCCTTGCTGGAACATGAATAAAAAGAACGTTTAGTAGAATAGCCAGTGATTAACACTGGTAACTACCATTTCTTGCATTGTTTTAGGTACCAAAACCAACAAGCAACCATACACACTGGTATCTGCTTCAAGTTTATAGAGCGGTTTCATACAACGAGGGTGTCCGGCCACAACTGCCCTCTGAGATGCTGAATGCAAAGAAGTCATGGGAGGGGATGGTGATTCTGCAAGGTCAGGCCTTTAGGGTCTATTTTTCCCTGGGACATGGACTTTAGACATTTACAACATGCAGACAAAAAATTCTTAGTTATCATGGCATTTCAGAAAGATAAGAAAACAAACAATATGAACTGAAATCAAAGACTGCTGCTTCAGTGCACAGATACCTTAAAGCTCCCTCAAGTGTTTAGAAAAGCTAGAGGGTAAAGAAAGCACTATGCCCATTAAAATAATAATAATAAAAGATAATTATAGCTGGCTCCAAATGTTAACAATTTAATAGCTACAGGATCTAAAGTACTGTAAATGACTAACGCATGCAGCAACTGTATTCGCAACCGTGTACAAAACAAAGCCCTTAAAAGTAGATAGCTCTGGAAAAAAAGGGATAAACTGTTTTGTAACATAAGCTCTGAAGCACATGACATTGAGAATGTCTCTGTATTATCTTCCTTTTGTGACTGGCAACAAGAACATCTCCTTGATATGCTAAGATGATGAAAGACCATAATGCGTGATCTGGGAGCTCCAGATACCTGCCTGATTAGAACAACAATGCTGTAATTTTATTGATGCTGTACCTTTGTCAGCATTGGAGAAGGACTCATGATGAGTGCATTTTTTCTATCTCCACAAAAAGTCATAACATATTTTAAGACAGTCACCCCTATGTAAAGCCAAGGCAAGACTGTTGATTAATGTAAGTGACAACAAACTGGCGCAACTACCAAACTCTGCTGATTATTTACTATGTGCCTCTTTGTGTGCGTATTTCTTGCCAGCAATATTCAAATCCCCAACTTTAATCCTTATCCGCTTGCTGTGATATTTTTCATAAACTATCAGCATTTTCCCCAAATTATTACTGAAACAGGAACATAGAAGTCAATTCACTCACCCATGTCTTGTAAACAAATACTAATGTGCTGTTTATTTTATTCGACTAAAAGAGGCTTATGTACACAGAACTGAGTAGCCCCCCAGTTACAGGTTCAAGTTCCTTGTTAAAAAAGGACTTTTCTGCCTCAATCTGTGCATGATGTGGTGAAGATGAGAGCACCAGAGGGTGGGCCCCACTGACAGGACAGCCTAAACCTGGAGTGAGAACATGGAAACACTTCCTTCTCCGAACATGCCCACATGGAGACCATCACTTATCTTCCTAAACAAACAGCAGCACAGGTCACTCCTTCCTGCCCCCGGGTACACACTTCCCACTGCCAGCGGATAATGAACAATGTCCTTCAGGCTCAGTGGCAGGGGCTCTGGACACCAATTTATTAAGGAGGGACTGAAAGTTGAAGTCACAGATAGCAGCAGCCTTCTGGCCCTCACTTCCTTTGTGGATGGCCTGCTACTGAGCTAAGCCCATCAGCTTTGCTAGCAAAATCTTACAGTACATTTTCTATTATCAAAGCCAGAAATTCTGTTGAGTAATGCTTCCATTCAATTTGCTCACGATGCTCTCTGTTGATGAATCTGAATGAGCTAAATAAATCAGACAATGCTAGGCTGTTATCAGTCTCAAGAGGCTAGTTCAAGATGGAATATACTTGCCCCAATAAGCACAACTTAAGCTAAACCTTGTGCATTCCAGAATTTCATTACCTGCTTAAATTCAAAAACCCTCTGGTTGACTCCTTAGTTTTGTTAACAGGGGTCTGATATCAGAATTAAAGATTTTGCAGAAATTGCCATGAATTCAAAGGGTTTTGTAGAATGTAAGAACTGAAGAGGAAGCGAAGAGAAATGAAACAGAGGAATAAGCATGGAAAAATTCCTGCAAAGTATCTTGACTTATTTGGAGCTCACAGCTCTTGGCACACAGAGAGATCAGGTAGCAAGGAACTGTGTGTTGTGGTTGACATTTTTAGATACCAGAAATCAAAAGGAACAACTCTGAAATCCAGGCCATTTATAAACAGTTGTTTACACATGATGTTACAGGTCTAATCTGAAGTTGTCCAAGTGTTAAATCTTCATCTGCTGTGCAGAAGTTCAGTTTACACCATTCTCTTTGAGAAAGAAAAAAACATCAGCCAAAGAAAACAGTGATCCCATGCCATGTATCCTTGTAAAATAAAAAAAGACTTTATAAAAAAGATATCACTTGAAAAGCAGCATGATTAAGAAAAGGAACTGTGTCTTCAAGTAGCAATGCCACACCCTCTGTTGTTCCCCACCAAACTCTCATTCTGGAACTAGTAAAATGATTCCTGTAGATGACACAGTTAATCACCTCCAACACAGCTATCCAACAGAAACTGGTTTCTAGCTGCCAGGTACTAGGGAATGATATGCAAAGGACAGGATATGCAAAGGACAGGACTGCTTTTCTTGACAGTCCCTTACTCTCCAAGAAATTATTTTCAGACGGACCACCAAAACCCCCTCTTCCCTTCAACAACAGATTTGACAGGCGCTTCGTTTTCATGTTAGGTGCACTTCTGGAGAGGATGCACGAATTTTATGCCTATATAATAAGCTCCCAGTCCTCTTCTCCTGGAGTCCTTTGGCACAGGGTGCAGGATCTCCCAGCCTACGCACTTCTGTGATGAAACACATCTGGAACTGCAGTCCAGGGATGGAGCTCTTCCTGCCCTCGGAACAACTGCTGCCACTAAGGCAATGCTGAGTCTGCACTTAACTAAGAGATTAAGGCTCATCCATACCCTGAAAGGAGCTTTGTTGCAAACAAATTCTGCACATGAAATGGCAGACAATGAAGTAGCTGAATGCTGAGACAGAAGAGTTGCTATCTTCAGCAAGTTAGGGACAACACTGAACAACTCAGCTTTAAGGTAGAACATTATTTTCTCTGGTATCATTCACAGAAGCTCCTGTTTAATTAAAACTAAGCTGCTTAAGCCACTGAACTGGCAAACAGCTCTACCAAATGACTTGTCAGTTGTTAGCATTCAAATAGCAGGAGTTGTTTGTTGTCACATTCAGATGGCAAGCTGCAATGCTAATAATGCACATTTCCCTATTGGCTCCACAAATTCAAACCAACGCAGGACTGTGAAGTTATTAAAAGTGCTACTTTATGCTACTGAGGAATACTTTCTTACTATCACCTTCAGAGACACCTATGTTATGCACTCTGCTGCAATTTAACTATTTCAACTTCTGCTCTGGAAATGTAAGCCATTCAAGTATTTTACTTGCATTTTTAAAAGTAGAACTTGTATTAATTCCTGCTTTGAGCCCCAAGTTTAAAAGCAAGTCCAGACGCAGCCTCCTGATTCAAATCCTGTACATCTCAATATCAACATCTATAATTAAAAATCTTGGGGCAGTTGCTTATCACTGGGATTTGGGTCAAGACAAGCACCACACAAGCAGAGGCATCTCTGGAATTCAGGTTGGGAGACTTCGCCTCTTGCTCCTCTGCAGCCTTCATCCCCTTCCCCCAAATGGGAAGGACAGTGGCAAGGAACTGGAGACAGTTAAACACACTGAATTTGTTGTTCCTTTTACTTCCTGTGAGTCATGCTCCACAACTCTACCACTATGCATATAAAAATCTGCTACAGCTCATTAAATAAATATTTCCACTTTGGCTCAGTGAAAGCAGAAGACTCCCACATTAAAGCACCACACAGGTAAAACAATGAAAAATGCTGTAATGATTACAGTAGCCCATTCCAGTGAGTGTCCATGCTATGGGGCAGTCAGTGGCAATACAGCATTATTACTATGACTGATGCTGAATGCATCTTTTTTCCTTTGGTGTAGTCTCCAGGAAAGAAGACTATTTCCATTCATCACAGAATGACCTAATGGATGGCACTGTTCAAATGAATGGTCAGCAAATGCATTTTATGTGCTTCTATTTATGTACATTTATTTTTACAGGCTACAATGCAAGCATCAGAACAACACTTCCACTTTTCTATCCAAGGACTGAAAGACTATCCACATTAATAAAGTCTTGCCTTACCCCATATGCCCTTTCTCCATATGGCAAAACTGAGTCATCAGACTTGTTTTTAGGTAGCGTGCTTGACACAATAAAAATAAGATTTAGGGCTAATTACAAGTACAGCCCATGAAAACAGGAGAGTCCTTTAAAATTAGACAGACTTAAACTGAATTTTCTATCAAAATACAGTGCTTTTTTATATAACTTAATAGATGCCTAGATCTACTGAATGGAATGATGGGTTCTCTGTATTTAGTAATGAGCCCTGAAAACCTTAATCTCATGAGTCAGTAATAACAGTGGAGGAAGTAAAGACAATCTTGAGTCTATAATCAATAAGATAAGCTGCTTAAAGGACTCCATCTGAAACAAATGTGTAAACGTCTCACCAAAGCAGAGATGCTGATTTATGATTAAAAAGTATAAATGTACTTCTGTGGAACCAGGTATGAAAAACTCAGAGCCTACACAGCTAGACTTTAAAGGATTTTGAGAGCAATATTCCTCCAGATAACACATTAGGACTTGTATTGTTAATAAGTAAAGGGATGGTTTAGAAAAGCTGATGAACAGCACAGTGACACTAACTGCAGCAAAGCAGAATTGTTTTTATCAAGACTGCAGAAGAGCAAAAAGTCTAGACACTAACCCAAGGTAGGTGAATAAGCAGCTTTACAACAGATGAAATTCAACATGGACAAATGTGCTAATGGCTTGAAGAATCGCAACTTGGACTACTTATCTACACTCCTGGGCTCGACACTTCTCACTAGGTACACAGAGTGATGGACTACTAAGAACATTCATACCAAATAGAGCAAAATCCCATCAAATAGATTATCCATGATTCATGGCATAAGCAAATAAATGATACAAGCTGGAAGAACATTCCTATGGCAAATTCATTTACAATGATGAATTACAGAGCTAATTTAATTTCACCCCCTTTTTGGACAGCTATCCAACCAGCATGGGCCATTATCAGAGATCAGGCAGTGGACAAGAGAGTGTTATTCTATCCACTGCAGAGTAACAGCATCACCATTGAGCAAATAGCTCAAAAAATTCCCATTATTAGTAAAAGAAGTAAAACATATCACAGATAAATTGGGGAGTCAAATTCCAAGTTTTTCTGATATGTTTTCCAGTGCTGGAGTATCTGGAATCTTTCCTGCCATGCCTGTATTAATCTACAGGGAAATTAACTGCTACACAGTCAGCAATGAAGGGGTTAATTCCGACTGCTGTCAAATGCCCCAAGTCTGTGCTCTGTTCATCAGAGCATTAAATCTGAAAGCTCCAGAGAGTAGTGCAGCCGTGCTGCAAGGGCTATGTTATAAAGTTCTGCATTAAAAATTCATATCGTAGGCTTGCCACAGTACTCTGCTCTGGCTGAAAGGAGAGCTGGCGGGGAAATATTAGACACCCCACTGTCTTTCTGGCAATTGGAGACATTCCTCAACAAACAGCACCTCAGGAAGGGAACGAAAGGGCAAACAAACCGTGAAACAAATCAATGAGTTCAATTATCTCTCTCTCTCTCAGAAAGGAAACTTTTCATTTTTAAGGCTGTTTCATGAAATCTTTTAATGACGGCCCTGAACAAGGATGCTGGGCACTCTGGCTGCAAACCCGGCTGGCTGCTTGGCAGTGCTCTGTGCTTGCTCTACGTGAGACAGAGAATCCTAAATACACAGTGAAACACAGAGCAGGGTACAGGAACCCTCTGCAGAACAATTCCACTTATCCTTTACATTCCCATGACCATGTGGGATAGCAGGCTGTAGAAATTGTTTCCGCTTTCCCTGAAGTATCTCCAGCAAAGAGAGAATTTAGATTAATTAAGCTGGTTAGTTACTCCCTGGTTAAGTTATGCACCCCCATACTATTGGTTAAGGCTGCGTGCATTTCGTAGCAATTTATGGCAACCCAATGGCTCACAACGATGGAAACAGGTGTTACATTTTTATGAAAGCCACATGTGCCCCTCAGGTTATCTGCCCTCTATAACCACTGTATTCAGGCAGGTTAATAATCCACATACCACAAGTGGGGAAACACACAGGAAATGAAACATCAGTAAATACAATTTCGTGAGGAAACCATGCAAAGAAAGTCACCTGTTTCACAATTCTCCCCTGCAACTCTGCTTAACACCAACTGGAATAGATAGATTCACTTTTCTTAGTGATGAGTTTTGAATTAAAGGAGGGGAACGGAAGAAAATGTAAGCTACTGAACAGTAGTTGCTCTAGCACTCCCTCTATATTTTTTTCATATACATATATATGTGTGTGTGTCAGTGTGTGTGAATATATATGCTTGTTAGTATAGCTGGAAACCAGACTGATTTCATCCCAGCAATACAGGTTACATGTGGTTCAACCATAAGAATTCATCCAGGAGGAGGTGCAGGAGGGCAGGTTTATCATTCAGCAAGTGCAGTCCACAGGGAACTGAAGAGATTTATGCCTGGTAGCCAACACAAAACAAATCAAGTCCAGACTAGCCTAAAACCCTTCACAAATAAAAAATTGTATTGGGGGCAGGAAAAAAAAATATACTCTTCAGTTGATAGCTCATTAGCTTGAGGGAAGGAATGAAGACAGGCTGTATAGCTGGTGACCACCAGTAACCAAAGATCATCTATTACAAGGCACTGAAAAACTGCTGCAGAAGATTGGTAACTGAGGCAGTGCTTCAGTCAAATCTGATTTTTGTTCAAAATCTGTTACTAACAGGCACTTAAAACTTGCAAGCACGATTCAATCAGCAATCTCGGCACTAAGAAGCTGCATCGAAGCAAAATAAGGGAAGAAGCAGTGATTTGATTGTTTAGCTTTGATCCTTGCTGTAACACTGATCACATCCCTGATCAATCTCCCTGTGACTCAGTTTCTCAACCTCTTATAGAAATGGGAGGCAAGGCTGCCACAGGAACAGAATCACAGCCTTTGCCATGATCTGCTCCTGCAGAAACACACCAGATAAATGTTAAGGGTTAATAATATCAGGCTTACAGGATTGTAAATGCTTTTGTTTGTTCAAAGCTTTACATGAATGCTAATGAAGTTATTAACAGGTCTGCATGTTGCCTACTATTTTTCTTGAGTTTAGTGCCTGCATCACCCTGCCTTGCCCCTTCTGCTCCATGAGCTGGCCAATATCCTTCTTTCCCAAATCCCTGACTCAGTGCCCATTCCTGTTTCCTAGCTTCTTATGTTTGGGATTCTCAGTTTCTTATTCAAAGATATTAATTTGAAAAACTTATTCAGTGAAGCATATCTTTTAGAGAATGAAATCAAGATAAGGAGATTCAATTTCATCACATGAGAATCTCTCTGTGACACAAAACTGCAATCCCACATGGTATTATTGTCTGTTAACTGAGATCAGAGGACATGTAAATGAGACAATATTTCTTGGGTCTCATTAAGTGATGTCTCTGGGGTGATCAGAAGGGGCTGAACCAGTCAGGACAGGCTCCTCTGACATTCACATACAGTACAGCCTATCTGTGCCCTGACCTGTTCCAAGTTGCAACTGCTTCCCAGAGAAGCCTTTAATTTACTGGTTTTGTGCCCCTGTTTCATGGCTGTATCCCTGCCAAAACCACTAGAAGTCTGCAGACCAAAATCTCCTTTTCTCCTGCAGCCATGGAACATGCAGAGAGGTGCAAGTGCTGAGGGTAACTCCTGCACATAATGCCAACACAGACGCTTCCTTCCCAGCTCTGCTTCTGCCACAGGAATCGAGGATAAGGGTTATAATGGAAGTCAAAGATTTCCATGGGAATAGGCAGGAGAAATAATTGTCAAAGGTTTTAAAGCCCTTATGAAAGTATCAGGGACCCCCTGTACAGAGATGCAGGCATAGGCCTTCATTCTGTAGTCTTTACCTTGAGTAATATGAACACCCTAAACTTCCCAACATCAGCAGTACAAATGGATAATACAAACTAAGAATACTTTTTCTTTTTAAAGCCATTGTGAAGAGAATAATGCCCCTGTTTCCGTAGCAAGGTGGTTTATAGCTGCGGCATGATAGCAACATTTTAAGGCAGGGATGGGATCAGACACACTAACATATACAATTCAATGAGATACTGAAAACATGTCTAATGAGGAAACAGCACAGTGATACTTCCATAAAGGTTGTGCCAGATACAGCTAGTGCTCATGATGGCACACACCTTCCTGTTCTTGGAATATGCAAGCAAAAAAATCACACTGGATGAATATGAAAGCTGCCTGTATAAAACAAGGTGGCACATGGGAGAGCAGGTGCACCAGCTCCCACAGTGAATGTGTGCCTTTCTAAAGGGAAAGAAGGTAAAGGCAGAAGAAAAATACCATTTTTCAGGATACAGAGCTTTAGCGCTTGGGATCTTACAAGCTTCCTGAACTTCCATTCTTGTTCAGGAGAGCCATCTCTCTCCATTAAATGAGGGAGCACAACACACTTTGTGACTCATTTTTTTTGCCTGCACTGTCATTGCGTGGGAGTGGGAAAAGCAGCTGGAATCCATCTATAGAGCACAAGGAGAGTCTCAAGTAAATGCCAGTAAAGAAAGCCTACACAGCAAGTGTGTAGCTAGGCAGGAATGACTACTTCAGTAACTGCCAGCTCCACTTAGAGCCTGATGGAGAGCTTTACTTTGTGATTAGAAATAGGTATCCCTATGTACTATACAGGGCAGCTCCCGATGAAAAGAGTTTAACTGTTTTGGATAATTCAAGGATTTATCCCGACTGTCTTCTCCATGATCCCAGCCCAGTAGTGACAGTGCTGAAGGAGCCAGCAGCACCATGCTCTCTAACACAAGGCCTCACAAGAAAGTGGTGCTGTACCAAAATAACTCTGTTGATTTGCTATTTTGCATTCAAAGAAATTAGACTATTATAACATGTAGATGTACATGAACAGGCTTTCTGAAAACCAGGCTCAGCTGACTGGGATATGGAAGCCCAGGGACCTTGTTCACACTCAGGGGGCAGATGAGCCCTTGCGAGAAGGATGCTTCTTCCCTGTAACTTGCTCTTCTTCCTCACAAAGCCCTTGCAAGCACTTTAGAGAGTTCAGCTGCTCCAGATAAAATGAGCTACCATGGCAAGATGGCTCATAAGACTGTTTTGCCCTTTTGTTGGACTCACAGGAAAAGCCAATTCCTGCTGGCAGGCTGGGACTGTAGAACCGTGCTTGTGGTCCCCCTGCTCAGTGGATTACGGCAGCTTGCAATAGCCTGAGGAGGCCTGGCTCCAGTGAGAGCAAGTGGGAACAGACAGGAGAGGGATGCTTCTGCCCCTTGTGATTTCATGCAGACTCACACACCGTGCACCCTGCAGCCTCTTCCACGCAGTTTCATGCCTGGGAAGGAGCTGTGGTTGCAGCTGTGGTCAGGATGACCGACAGCATGGTTGGTACAGCAGCATAAGAGCCTTTAATACAATACTTTGCATTTACTTAAAGGTTTCCAACTAAAGATCTCATGTCAACCCAAGGTTACAGATAACAGGGTGATGACTAGAGTATGTTGGAATACCCTAAGGCTATTTTTTTTCTTACTTTGGGCTCTTAAATAACACCAGCTTTTAGGCTCTATTAGAAGAAGGAACTGAACAGTCTCACCTGAGGTTAAAAAAACAAGAATATCCTGAAAGTACCTAGGGCACCTCTGTGCTATCAAAAAGCTACCTGAACTAACTGCAAGCATTACAGGTTGAACAAGAGAAAACAGAGGTCAGCTCCAGCACTAAGACCTACAAACTCTAAATGCTTCTTTTAGAAATGTCAGAAATGTACCCTTAGAAATAAATAATAATAATTTAAAAAAAGGTTTGCGGTTTATGATCCTCATGTCTGCATATTTTAAGGCTCCAGCCAAGACCACACTTGTTGTCTTTAAGCACTATACTCATGCCTCAGTTTCCCTACCCAAAAGTAAAGACTAATAACGTTTCACAGTAATTCGATAATGCACTCAGCAATTCACAAAGAAGGGTTTTACAGTAATGCTGCAGTTCAGTCCCTACATCATACTATCCTTGAAGCAGAAACTAGACAGAACAGGCTGGTTTGCACATGAGCTTTCAGGCCCTATTTCACACAAGGGCTTCAGATCAAAATAAGCAGCAGATCTCCAAAGTATTTTCATTCACTTTTCTAGGTTTTTAAGCAACTTATTAATGTGTTACAGAGTGACTTTCAGTCTGCTGACTTTTGCATAAGGCACAGTTACAACTCTTAACAAATCTCTCATATTGTAAAATGCAGAGAGTTTCTGGAAAGACTAAGAACAAAAAAAAAAAAACTGTAACAGACAAGGCTTATGAAGTTCTCCACCTCCTGTTTTTAGGGAAATGACTTTAAATACAGCACTGATTCCAGGGACCAGCATTAGAAGTTAATGACTCATCAAAAGAACAGGAAATAGGAAACTTTAAAACCTTAAAGGCACAGCAAATAGAAGCTATTTCATGTCATGTACAACACAATCACCCTAACAACAGTATTTCATGCTCAATGGGGGGAAGTAGCATTTGAGACCATCTATCACAGTAATTATGTGATGCTGGAGGGAGCATGACTTTATTTTTTATTCAGTTTGACCCTGAGCATAGTCAAAATGGAAGACTCCAAACATCTGAGAAGTGATATACTGGTACCAGGCAGCACTTCAACAAGAAAGGTTTGTTAAAAAAAACTAAAGTAAATAATTCATAGGTCAAATTCAATTCTCATTCTAGATGGGGAATTATTCCCCTGAAGCCCAAGTTAACTGAGATTTGCCCCAATGTAATGGAAGACTTTACATGAATACTTGAACTCCAGTTCCATCATAGAACCTAAAGCAGAAATTCTTCATGAATTCTATAAAACTACTGATCTTGTGTCTTCAAGCCCAATCCAACACTCCTTCCATGCAGAAAGCCACATCTTTAAAACTTCATTCTACATTGAGGCGTGAAGAATAGGCCTAGTCAATAATGAATAAGAGAGGTACTCTTCAACCCAAACAGCCAAAAACCACAGGTATGCCCTGCTGTTACTGTATTTTTTGGTGTATAATCCACAAAACCTCTTCCTTTCCCCACACTGGAGACTGGAGTGCCCTCATGCCTGCATGCAGGTAAGCCAAGTTTCTCCTACTGTCGCTTCCTTCCTGACACCATCGCCTGCCTCTGCCCCAGCACTCCCCATCTGTCACCTACCTATGTGCAGATTACTTGAGGATTTACTTTCAAGCAGGATACAGGGATGAAAATAGGCATTACTTTGTCCTCCTGCTCCTGAGCTTCTACCTATTTGTTTTATTAGCTTCTGTTACATCGTGATGGCATCACACTGTAAGCTCTTTAGGACAGAAATGGCCTTTGTAAGAGATCCACGCACAGTGCCCATCCCAGCAGCCCCAGCCTTGCTGACCAGCATTTATGACCACTGGAAGAAAACGAGAATTAAACACCAATACTGAAATCTTCTGTGACTCAAGTTTTCCCATTCAGGCTCTAAAACTATGGAAAACTCTCCTTTATCATAAAGCAGGGACTGCCAGCTCACAGACCACACTTTCATCAACTGTTCTGTTCATTTCTAGATTAAGTTTTCATTAAAATGCAGCCCAGGATTAAAATAAGTCAGCTGGAGCTATACAGTGGGGTAATTTGCAATACTGCACCAGTGTACAGCCTTAATGAAGCTACACGGCTGTGCCCTCCTGTGTCAGCCTTACCTGTGATGGCAAAATAATGAGTCTAATCTAAGAAAGGACAATTCTCTGCTTCACACAGTGGAAAGCAAAATACTTTTCCTGCAAATTACTGGAAGTAGTTGGTTTAGGATGAATAGTAAATATTAACATCTCCACTGCATTTTGTGTGCAGACACTGTTTTTAGAACAAAAAAATCACAGAGGTAACAAAACTGGTAGCAGAGCTGCCTTGACTGACAATTTTAGCCTAAACAGTTTTTGCTTTGTGTTGTTTATGAAGGTTTTTTATTGCAGTACCTAAAATCCTCACAAGACTACTTAACATTTCCCGGTGAAAATGCAGCATTTCAGTGAAATTCAATATTTTCTTTCATCAAAGGCAGGGAGCCTCAACCCACATGTTAACAGTAATGTAACAAGCCTACTGTATGTGCTACAATCGAAGATCCTTTTCCAATTAGAATTCATTTAAGTTGGAGGAGAGGAGGGGTCGGAGTGAAGAGGTGGCTCTGGAATTGATCTAAAGCAGGAATTCAAGCCTTCTGGCTGGGAGCATTAACTGCTCAGCTGGGAATCCCAAACACTTGTCTGGACTCCGCAGCGAACCAGAAGCAAAGAGCGATTTTAGGAAGGAGAACATTTTGCCCCTGAAAAACTAAGGAGATGCAAACAAGAATGTTTCTTTTTCTACAGAGGAGAAAGAAAAAACAATGTCTGTTGCAGTAAGAAAAAGTACCCAGCATCCTTTAATTTTCCTGAAACTCCAGTCTGAGTTTGCTTTTCAGTTCCAGCTCTGACAGAATCTCCAGATCAAACTCATTAGTGTTGGTTAAATCCAGGTTTGCTGATAGAAATGTGTGGGACAGCAAGCAAAATCAGAATCAGGCCTCAAGAGTGGATGTGCCTCTTTAATTGAAAAAGGCAGAGTAATCATTCATTTATTTAACCCAGAGATGATTATAATCTGAAAACCTTGAAATCCTCTTACACAACAACTGTTTTGGCAAGCCCCTCTGTGTTCCAACAAATATTAAACTGTGCTTGCCATTTGTCTAAGGAATCTTGTATTAATAAACATGAAGAAGAACACTTTTACCTCCCACACTCAATGACAGAAAAAAACAAAGACCAGCTGTATTCATCAATGGATCCTTGTTCTGCACATAAAGGCTAATTACATTTTACTTCAAGCCTACATATGGAAAACTTTGCTGCTGCCATCTTGTCAAATTCGGCTTCTGATATTCCAGCTGACAGACTGCACTGACTGCACATAATATACTTCTTGTCATTAACACCTTCAGCCCCTGCATGCAGGGTACCGGTGGGATGCTGGGGCCAGGGAAGGGCAGGGGCAGCACCTCTGCTCCTGCTGCACACACAGTACCTGCTCCCTGACAAAGGGAAAGGCGATTTTTATAAGCTGGGATGACAGAAGCTGATTTGACTGAAGATTTTAACTTCAGCAGCTGCTCCCATTTGAAGACACTTGCTAGCATCAAGCTCGGATGGTCCCTCTGAACCTCACTTTGCACATACTTTGAGCAGGACATTTGAAAAGATCAACAAATGAGTTGACACAGTGATTTCCAACCTTAAGATCACAACAACCATTCACCAGGACAAAATCCAGACCCCTTAATGCTGACTGATATGAAGACTACTTACTGTTTATTTCTTTTGCTTCTATTTTTTGTTGTTGCTTGAAAGATTTTCAAAGTTACCAACAGCTGAAAGACAGCTTTATTCCAAAACCAAAAATCTTAAAAGCACTGTTAGCTTTAAAAAATTGACAATTATCTTTTTTTTTTCCTGAAGGCACTCCAATTCATCTGCATCAAATAAGCGTCTGTAAAACCAACAATTCTGGCCTAAGATAAAAATCACATGTTTTTTAAACAGAAAATTAAAACTGGCAATACAAGTAGCTTTTTCAGACTTAGATCAAAAGAGGAGTTCTTTGTAGAAAAGAATCAAACTGTCTTTCACCATTTTTATTGGTGTTTCTTCAGCCTTTCTCCCAGCTTTTACAATTAAAATAGATGACTCAATTTCACTGTCTACATTCAGTTCCCTTTTCATGTTTTTCTAGATTTCCATATTGCAAAATCTAGGCTACAAACTCCACAGATGACTGTTGTTAGGCAAGAACTATTCCTGCCATAAATATCCAAAACAATGATAAAATATTTCTTCTGTTATTAGGTCCTACAAGCTTGTTTTCACAGCACATTAGTCTGGGAGATAAAGTACATGCTTAATGTCTGCTTCAGGATTCAGCTCCACGATCACTGTATTCTAGACCCAGCCTTTGTAATTGTTCTGCTACAGAACACAATAAACTTTTTGTTACTGCAGATGCTACTAATTTTATGTCATTCTTTATATATTAGGTAAGAATCGTACTCAAGAGCATATGAAATATTTCCGCATCAATCTCCCTGACACAATGAAACACATTAGAAATGCAAACAAACGTTTTAGAGTAGATTTTTTTCTCAGTATAAGATAAATTCCAGTATTTAGGGCCACAGTATTAAAATATGCAGCACTCTGCAAATAAAAACATTAAAAAGGGTGAAGGGTTATTAGGTTCAGTGCCTATAACCACTGAGCCCTGATCTCTGACTGTTCCCACAGAAGTGACTGCAAGATACAGTAACAGCAACAGAGCTGCCAGCATCAGTTACATGCAGGAAAAAAAAATAGAGGCAATCTGCAGTAATTTAAGGCTCCATCAGAAACATCATTAGGATGTGTCTGTTGGAGAAGGAGGAAATCAATGATGGAGCAAAAATACTTCAGATCCCTTCACATGGAACTCAAAGGAAACTGGACTTAAAAGAGCAAACCCTAAATTTACTTAAAGGACTTTCCTGAATCACGTAAAAGGTGCTTTGAATCCCACTGCTTATTCTTAACTACTGTGGACTGAATTTTGTAAGCTCCAAGTTCTCCATGTACTCAACGGGGAATTGGATCCTCAATGATCACAGAACCATAAGTTAAGAAATTAAAATTTGTTGCCACTTTGAATAGCTTTGAAAAACATGCATTATCCAGACTGCCACGAGCCACACCAGAAAGCACTTACCTACAGGCTACATCAAGACCATGACATTAATTCCTCCATCAAGCCTAGGCTATGGTTTCTCTTGTCCCAATACACAGACAGCCAACAACTTTCTCTTAACCATATACCCTGTACCAGAATGGGTGGTAAGGGGCAGGAGCAAGGGTTTTCCTCTCTGTTCACCCCATCACCAGCTTACTTGGAAGTGGGGGTGAAGCTGGGCCTCTGCAGGATGCGGGCAGCGGCCACAGAGACACAATGTGTGTCTGCCAACCCTGCTCTTTAGGACAGAACTGGCCTTTGTAAGAGATCCATGCACAGTGCCCATCCCAGCAGCCCCAGCCTTGCTGACCAGCATTTATGACCACTGCAAGAAAATGAGAATTAAACACCAATACTGAAATCTTCTGTGACTCAAGTTTTCTCATTCAGGCTCTAAAACTACAGAAAACTCTATCATAAAGCAGGGACTGCCAGCTCACAAGGGGCACCCATTTGAAATGGCTTCTTCTTTCCCATCCCATTTCCAGACACAGAAATGATTCTTTGGGCTTAATACTGCTGATCACGAGAATTCCTTCTCATTACTAATGTTCCTTAAATATGAAGGGTTCACAGAAAAATAGCAGAAGTCTGCCTCTCTTTTGTTGTTTCCTGCAATAATTGTGAAAACAAAAAGGGATAATTGGAAACAGTAGCTATTAAGAAGACAGGGATATATATTTTTGAGGCTACCTTCATGTTCTGCTTGAAAACAATAAAATTCTACCGTAAAATGCTACTCAGTAATTTGGGGTGAATTTAAGAATGATGACAATTACCTCAAAAGCAGAAAGATGCAGGGTGCCTAACAGTGAAAGAGAAATCCTTTACTAAACTAAGTCTTGTTTTCACCAAGATTTGAAGATCACAGTAAATATCTTATTTCTGAAACTGCCCTATTTCTAAACGAAATCTAAGAAATAGATAGTATCGGAGGTATACAGTATATATTATACATGAGAGATGCAGCACCTGAGAATGAAACCAGGAATGCAACAGCACGTGTGCCAGGAAAAGCATTGAGTTGGGTGGAAGAAAGTATGAAAACTAATAATCTCTCTATAGGAGGCCAAATTATGACCATGCTTTCAAAAAAATTTGGACTCCTGAACTCCTTCCATTTTGTCTGTCTCCAGCAGACAGACGCAAAACAAAAAAGCAGTGATACCCTGAAGGAAGACATAGAAAGAAAACAGTGAATTCTTACTTTGCAGTAGTTTCTTCATCATATTTTGTTTTCAGATCAAATAGTTCTGTTCTGGTTTTTTCCAAGGCTAAAAGGCATAAACATGAAGCATTACAGCACTGTGACAGCAGTGAAAAGCAAAAAGACTACTCTCATTTTCTTTTATTCAGCCACAAATAAAGCTGTACACCTCCTGATGAAAAATTCTTTGCTTTATCTTTCTACCCAGGCAAATTATTATGACTTAGAAAAAACACAGATTTGATTTTTCACAAATTCTTAAGGTATTTCTTTTACACTGCAAATTTTCCAGTTTCTGATTAACAAAGCTAGACATTATTAATTTCTATTAAGCTGGCTAAACTGCTTATTCATTTGAAATATTTACTGCAGTAATTCAGGTAATACAATTTCTTGTGTTCTCATATGAAACAACACAAAATGTGTCCAGAACTGGAATTTCTAGGTATGCAGAGATGAATATTAATGGTAAGCAAGTCGCAGCAATACTTAAGTCACAATGGTAGAAACTGGGTTTGTACTAAACCCAGATCACTACATGTACTTATCATAGTTCAGAAATGTATGAAACTATAGCAAAACACAACATGGATGAGAAGTTCCATGGTCTGATTTAATTGCAGTGATGCTCTAATACTTTACTTGCCTCATGCTTGGCCCTGCCCACTGTATTTACCAATAGACTGGCTGCAACACAAGCGCTGACTTAAGGTGTGAAGCCTCAAAGAAGGTCCAATGCACAAAGCACGTTTAAGCTGTGTCGGATCTCTGTACTTCCAAGAGCTGGTTCACACAGTCTTGATATATTTCATGATCTCTATCCTCCCACCTCCAGTCTAATCACTGCTAGAGGTCAGAAAAGTGATGCCAAACCTGTTTGCAAAGCCTGAACTTTGTGTTCAGCTTCTTCCAGCTTTGAAGCTGTCGACATCTGTGTCTCCTGCAATTTTCTATAAAGGGAAGAAAAGAGGTGAGAACAGAGCTCATAAACATGATAAACAACTTATCTGTATTTTGCAAATTTGGAAGATAGAGTGATTAAATGTCTCAACTGTCATCAGACAACTGACAACACCACACAGACTACAAGGTGCTTCAACAGGACCCATAAATCATGTCAGTTGTGATACTGTTCATACTTTGTAGTCCCACTTATTAAAATTTTAACAGTGTAGCCACCTCATAACATAAGCTGTGAACATTATACAAGAGTTGACTGCTACATAAATGACAACTTTAGTGGAAGGTTTCCTTGAGCATAATTTGTTTTGGAAATGTCACACACATTGAGAAAATTGTCACCAGGCACCCTCTGTTGTACAAAGTTAGTACAAGAAGAATGATACATTTCCATTTCACTGTCATAATGAAGAAATTTGTTGCCATAACTGATATAGTGAATAGATGCAGCTCTAATGGATGCCAAATGCAGTAATATTATTAGCTACTCTTTAAGAGAACACACATATTTCAAAACAAATCTCACACTGATATTTTCCATATAACATGAGCAAACCTTTAATATGCTCACATTTTTTATGTCCACAGGCAATATTTTCTCTTTTGTGTCAGTTATACATGTTCCAACATCATCTGCCCATACAGTCGTTATACTCCTTCCTGCAGGCTGACCGCAGACGCTAAAAAACTCATCTCTGAAAGGGAGCTGCTCCAGCATCTCCCAGGAGTTGCTGCTTTTTATGACATTGCTTTTAAGGTATTCTGAACATTTTGGAGTTGTGGAAGGGCTTATGAAACTACCAGCATCCTACTTGCACTCCATAGGGTGCACACATTTATTCCCCAACACTGCTGACCAGGTTAATAACTGTTTATAGCCAGAAACATGCATCAGTTCCTTACATACCAAATTATATTTGCATTCCATGACCTGCCATTTTGTTCTAAGCATATCCAAATCACACTTGGTAAAGCTACTGCTTACACACTACTTACTGAAAAGTAACCACAGATATTGACGGATTCAATAAAGCTTTGCATTCACTGACAGATTCTTCCTACTCAAACCTGAATTGAAACAACCAACCCATCAACTAAAAAGCTTATGTAAACTGAAGGGCTTCCACACTAAGTTGAACATATTATAACTTCAGTGTTATCTTTCCATGGGAGAAATGAATTGTCAAGGTAGGGAATGCAGCCTAAAAATTTCCTCTTAAGACCCTTAGTCTCACCCTGCTGATTTGCTTGCTCACTGACCTACAAAATTCAAACATTTCCTGCTTGTTCGCAAAAGACTAGAAATGCATCCAAGATGCTTCCAAAAATCAGTAATAAGTAATTAACGTACTTCTTAATTTTGACATGTAGAAACGTGCAAACCTTCTCAGGATAAATCAGGAGCACATCCCCTCTCTTAGATATTACTACAGGACCAGGGAAGATGCTCCTTTTTGCTCTTGGGTACAGAGTTTCATCTTGCCCAGCCCAGGGTTCTACAGATTCTACAGTGGTACTGTGACACACAAAGGAGACACAGCAGACTGAATTACACTGTCGGCTAATGGAGAAATATTAGTGTCACAAAGGACAATACAGCTAGTGAAGAAGAAAAGCAGGTTTGCACCCTTCTGAACATGACACCCCCCACGCAGCACTACTGTGAAGAAACAATCTGTCCTTGTTTTACTTCCACACTTTCACCATTGTTTTTTGGTGCAAAGCTGAGTATCAAATGATTCCGTGTCAAACACATAAATCGCCACAATCACTCAATATATGAGCTGTCTCAGTGCACTGAACAGCGAGTCCTGGCTGGGAAGATTAAATACAGAGAAATACATCTCTCCTCCTCTGCAGTGCTGACAGATCACACATGCACATAAACACTCACCTCTCCTTCTCCGCAAAATCATTTTGTAACTTTTGTTCTTTTTCAAGGGCTATATTCTCCGCTTGGTTCTTCAGGGTCTGTTCATACTCTCGGATTTTCTCTTTAAGTGCTTTTATTGTAACCTCTACAGAAAAACAATATGGGAAGAATGAGTTTACACTGCTCCACGTGGTTCCACAACACAAGGCTTTCTTTACCCTGTAGGCTCAGTGTGTTTTAAACTTTAGCTCTTCAACTATGACACAAAATCAATGGATAAGAGTCCCTTTGGAGACCTTTTACTCCCTAAATGTTAAATTGAACTTTAAGTGTTTAGGCTGAGAAGGATCAATGGAGTTTGCTGGAAAGCAGAGTGAAGAAGGTTCTTCTAACATGACTTTAAAAAACAGAAAGGAGGGGGGGGAATCAATTGGAAAATATAGTATCACCTTATTGACTAGTCTAAAATTAGCTCGCTGCTGAGTGGAGATTAATAAAGTCCCAGTGTAGGCTTAAGTATGCATTTACACACAGGACAGCTAATTCATGTAACTGCACCCATGTAAAAAGAGGCAGTTTTACAGTGGTTCATGCACAGATGCAATCTAACACTAATTGAACACGTATCTGGGATACAGCTACGTCCTGCTTCACGACTGATGAAAAATACAGCAGTTAAGATTTAACTGCTGTATTAACAGTAGATCAGATTCAACAGACACTCTGGAGCCTTTCACATTCTAGTTGCTCTAACTGCCTTGCCACTGACACCAGGTTTTATGCACAAGCATTAACTATTATAACTTTCTGAGTGCACTTGTAGCCTTCCAGGGAATTTGCAGAGACCCTTCTCTCAGCTCAAGAAGCTATCTCACATTCGCTGTGCAAGGTCGGATGAGAGAAGATGCATAAACCTGCAGAGCTACAGCGCAGTCTCTGATGGACAACATCTTGTTACATGCCCTCATCCGTTCCTTTGTGAAAGCCCTCTGATCCCACCCACAGGAACAGGCTGGATCCTTATAGGGCTCAGCAGAGGAAAAGCAGGACATTCACCAGTGTATACTTTGTAACAATAATGGAATTTGGAAAAAGCGTTAGACTGCCAGAGGACTTGCGGCTAGCAACACATTTCAGTGTACTTACACAGAGACTTGGGGGGTTAAAGACAGCAGCTTAGTAACAGATGCCATTAACGATGCTTTAGGAAAAGATACCTCTGCACATCAGAAGTTTCTCAATACTATCACACAAAACTATACATAACCTTTGCAAAGTCTCCACTTCGAGAAGTGTAAAGCCAGAGAGTAGCTAGCCGGTGACAAGACCTGCTGCCTGGGAAATAACACCGGAGGCAACTTGGGCCGCTGTGACCATAAAGAAGTAGGGGGAAGACTGGTAAAAATGCCTGCCAGCAAACCAGCTTCTTTTGAATGAAGGAGTGGAATTTTGCAAGCCCTGCAAAGACCAGATGAGGCTTGTTACTGAGTAATAGGCCCTGAAAAGGACGTGCCACTTCTGATTTGTCTTTTTTAAAGCAAAAGGAAATTCTTCTCTGAGATCTGGGAAGTAATACAAATTGTGATCTTTTCCTGAACAAGTGAAGGATGCTCCTCCACACAGACAAAAGGATGCTCATTCACACGTAGAAAAAAATGCACGCTACCAGAGACACCTTTGCTTCAGGTATTTTCAGACATAAATCTGCAAAAGTATTCAGGTACATGGAGAAACAGAGAGCAAAAGAATCTCATGGAAATGCATATGGTTGCATCTTAACAAAGTTTAAATGTTTCATTGTAAAAGGAAATAAAACTACAAAAATGAATGGAGGAAGTGCACAGACATGGGGAAAAATACGACTTTTAAAACAAAATCTGGGTTTATCTTTAGAGACCTAACAATAGATGTGATGGACAATCACAGTTTAATCCATATACTGCTCGAACAACTCAGTGCTGCCTTTACTGTGTACGTCAGACAAAGCTTGTTAGCCACTGCCATTTATACCAGTTTCGGAAGGAGTTCTTACAGCCACTGTATAGCTCATATATAGCCCTCCAAACAAAGAGATTAACTGATCAAAGCACCCTTAGATAACAACAGGCTTTTCTCTGGATATCTTATTAATCCCTGTTTGAAATGGAGTGTAAAACTACTGCACTGAAGTGAAAAACACTGCAAAGACTACAGTGGCAAAACAGAAAGGAAGTTAGTAGCCAACAGGGAAAATAAAAGATGCCAGTTTATGAGTGGTTGCAGCAAAACCCCCTGGAAGATCTTTCACTTTCTGGGATGAATCCTTGTGTCATGCTTGGATGTACACGATGCACAGCCTCAGGAAAACTCTGCAGGGGGAACTGCAATTACTGTGCATTTCCAGCAAAAATACTGCAGGGTTTAGAGCATTTTGGCTCCCACAAGACATCTCTTTCAGTCCAGGCTGAATCCCTGCATGCTGATACCTATCCTGTCCACATGTCACACCCTCTATGGTCAAACAAAATAGACAATATTTGCTCTTTCTGCTGAAAATGAGATGTAACAGAACCAACTTAGTTGCTGTCATAGCTTTCAAGTATTACCCACTTGGGTGCAACAGTTCTATAACATTAAGAAAAAAAAAATCTCTCTCAGTTTTCCCCAATCCTGGACAATTCCCCCTTCCACCACCGAAACCTGAGTATTAAACATGGAAATGAAAAGTCCCATGTTTATTCAAGCAGGTGTACAACTGAGTAAATTTGGTTTCCTGGTGCAGGGAACTTTCTTCTGAATCACAGGAAAACTTGAGCAGTCTTAAAGACTCCAAGCTTTAAATCTCACTGAGATTTTAATGTATTTTCATGTACTCTTGTCTCATTAAAACTTAAATAATTAAAGAGTATTAGCTTGTATTTACATTGCTCTATGGATAGTCTCTAGAGTAAATACAAAGTATGTCTGCTGAATGTACTCCAGTAATACGTTTCAGATTTAGATAAGGAAGAACAGAGTATAGGGAACATTCTATTTTTTACAGATTTGTATGTGTGTATAAAATACCAGACTTCTGTGTTTGCTTGTGTGACGTGTATATACTACAGGCACCCACCCAGCTTGATGTCAGGAGTAGCACCGTCTCTCATGAAGTATCTACATATAGCTTCAGTCAGGGGTGGAATTTCCAGGTAGTGCCGAAAGCTACAACCAAACATGCAGAATAACTGCCCCATTCTCTGACTTGATGCTATAGTAGATAAAATAGAATCATAGAATAGTTAGGGCTGGAAAGGACCTTAAGATCATCTAGCTCCAGCCCCTCTGCCACGGGCAGGAACACCTCTCACTAAACCATGTCACTCAAGGCTATGTCCAACCTGGCCTTGAACACCATCAGTGATGGAGCATTTCCCTGGGCAATGCATTCCAGTGCTTTACCACCCTTACAGTAAAGAATCTCTTCCTTATATCCAATCTAAACTTTCCCTGTTTAAGTTTGAACCCGTTACTCCTTGCCCTATCATTACAGTCCCTAATGAGTAGTCCCTCCCCAGCATCCCTATAGGCCCCCTTCAGACACTGGAAGGCTGCTATGAGGTCTCCATGCAGCCTTCTCTTCTCCAGGCTAAACAGAAAGCCAAGAAGTCTTTTAAAGCCAAGAAGTTTTTTAAAGAAAGCCAAGTAGTCTTCCCTAAGTCATATCTATACATGCAAAAATACAGAAGTGGCTGTAACATACTATTACACTTTCTTTACTGAAATTCAATGCTACTGTCAAATCTACCTGTGAGAAATAAAATTGAATTTAATCCCCATCTTCAAATTACAGTATGCATTGAAAGCTGATAGAAGAATTCATTTGCAACCTACCCTGATTTTTCACCTCGGCGAATTCTTTATTGTATTCCTCTAGAGTTTCTCTAAGTTTCTGGTTCTCTGTTTCAATATCGTGCATACGTTGAACCTTTAGCTGAAGCTGCTGTCCTAAATCCAAGGCTGGAACTGGATCTGAAAAAGAAACAGTCAAATAAAAGGTAAGATGTAGTTCTTTGTAGCTATGTTACCCTATAAGTATGGAGCCAGGCTGAGAGAGCTGGGTCTGTTCAGCCTAGAGAAGGCTAAAGGGAGATTTCAGTGCAGCTCCTAGTGCATAAAGGAGAGCTGCAAGAAACCTGGAGAGGGGCTTTTGACTAGGGCACATGGGGACAGAACAACGGGAATGGCTGTAAACAGAGTGAAGATTTAGATTAGGTATTGTGAAGAAGTTCCTCCCCATGAGCATGCTGAGGCACTGGCACAGGGTGCCCAGAGAAGCTATGGCTGCCCCATCCCTGGCAGTGTTCAAGGCCAGGCTGGATGGAGCCTGGAGCAACCCGCTCTAGTGGAAGGTGTCCCTGTCCATGGCAGGGGGCTGGAACTGGGTGAGCTTAAGGTCCTTTCCGACCCAAACCAGTCTGGGATTCTATGAAATTGGGACATACTAACTTCATCCCAGCTTGAACCCACAGAGCACTGTCCCTGGGTGCAGACATTCATTACACATAATACAAAGAGTCTAAAGCTTAACATTTTTGTTTGCAAACTGCATAGCTCACTGACAGCCCCTCACATACCCCTGCTTCTGCAGAAGGGATTTTCTGAAGCAAATTCTGCCCTCTTGCACAGCTGAGCTCAGAAAGGTTGTTTGATCACGAAGATCTGAGCTACACTCTTCCTAATTGATAGATCAATAATAATCAGAAATTGGGTAGATATAATCAGTTCCATGAACCTCAGGGTGTGTGACTCCTGTTTCCTCATTTTCTTACACTACTCATCGAGTAGACATTAAAAATTATTTTGAACATCCTCTCAGTATTTATTCTCTGATGTTCATCTCCTTTGGCTTGAGAGAGTCCTAAGCACACACCTCGTGTGATTTATTCTGGGACTTCTGAGCAGGAATAGGAAAACACTGGAGTCCAATGGACTTATAAAAGATTATTGACTATATTTCTGCTATGGGCGCCAGCATCTCTTGTGAAATGGCTGCAAAGATTTAGTCTCCTGTTGAGGAATGCTAAACACCAAACTCTGTGGATCAACAACAGTATATATTAGGGAGTTCACTTAATTTTCAACCACCACAGTCATTAATTTTTCAGACCACCCTCAGTTTCTGGAAACACATAATAAGTCTATTGTACCTCTGTTAACACATTAAGCATGAGCCTGTCTGTTTTTTCAATATGCCAGCGTTGTTTCATAGTTTATAGAAGAATAGTACTGGGTTATGTTGAGCTCAGAGACACTGTAAGTAGCAGCCTGCCGCATTTTGTTACTTTGGTTCTTCAACAGCTTATGGCATTATCCTGTTCATAATACAATATCTAGGTTGCTTGTCATCTGTTCTCTGCACATACATAGTTTATGACTACATAGCTTTTTCATTTATGCTTTTTAGGCCAAATACTTCTCGTTATTATTATCTGTATTAAAATATTTATAATAAATCAAACTTAAAATGCTATTACGGCAGAGGCAGGGGGTACAGGTAAGGAATTAAATATAAAGTTTAAGTCACAGCAGTAGCACAAGTTAAAGGCCCTGCAATATTTATGTATCGTCCAATTATGGTACAGGCTGTCACAACATCCCCTGCTCCCATGGAGGTCTGCCGGCCTTTATCGGGAATGACCGTTCTGTCACACTTGTGCAGCTCAGCATTTCTCCCAAAGAGCTAGCCCAGGACATTCAGCTGCTGAACATAAAGAAAGGCTGGACTGTCTCAATGTATCTGTGTCTTGAATTGCTACAGGAACCACAAAATGTATCAGGCAGGGATCTGAAGCCTCACCTATGATAGTTCTATAAAACAGTGTTACAACACTGCAGTGAAAGAAATTGAAGTTCACCAAACTGGGAGTGCACTTTTCCCCCCATTCGTTTTAACATGCCCATTGTGAAAAGCCAGGACACCCACAAGAGGTATTTGCTCCAAATACACAAGGCTTTTTATATTTAAATCAGTAAAGAATTAAAAGACAAAAATAACATGGGCATTATAAAGTGAATAATGACTAAACCTTGAGTTAAATTTGCAATCCCTGAGAAGCTTTATGTACAAAATGAAAATGCTTGCAGTCTCATAATTATTCATCAGGATATGTATATTTAATTTAGCTCTATTAAAGGTTAATGTTCAAGTAGCAAAACAGTGGCAGAACAAACAAAACATATGAACAGTCTCTGTGCATTAGACTTCAAACTTTACTAGAGCCTATTTGAAGGACTAATGGCCTAGAGCCACTAAATACTGCTTAAGGACACATAAAAAACCCCATGGCTGAAGCACCTCTTCGACCTGATTTTTATACACTGCATTAAAGAAAACTAATCACCGCATGACAATGAAATGACCAAGATGTTTTGGGCAGAGGCAAATACTTCATTTCTCGTGGCAAGCCCCAACATGATCTTTAATCTCAAAACCCCTAAACCCCCAGGACTGCTAAAGTATTTATAAACACTGTTTAATCTGAGACACATATAAACCTTACCGTCAGAATTACTTTTTCTTTCTTACCTGAGTGGAGTGGATTTAAAAATAAACGACCCCCCTTTCCTCAACATACACATGCATGAAAAAGCATCCCTTTTTATATTAACCAGACTTCCAAAGTATGTTTCATGTCATTTAGCAGGAGGTCACTGAATTTTTAAACAAGCAATGGACCAAAACTTTCAATTCATTACACAAACAACAGGCATACATGTTTTAAAAAAGGGGAATAAAATCAAGTGGCACAAGCTCATGGAGAGAGGCAAAGATGGAAATGCCCATTCTGGAGTCTGTAAAAGAGAAAAATCATCTCGCTTAGCGTTTGGGTATGGGAAACTTATGGCAAATTATTCTCTTTGCTTGAATCTTCTCTAGGATGCAAAAGTTCAGAGTCCCTGCTAGGCACAGGATAAGTAAGAAATAAGAAAAGGGGTAAAAGGAATCTGATCATCCAGAACCTGAAAAAGTGTTTTGAAGTACCATTATTGCCCACAAGTAAATCAAAGCATCTATTTTTATACTAAATTGGGTATGGTTTTTTCTGTTGCTTTCTATTCTGTTCTGCTTTCCTAATGCACTTGTTGCATCCCACACCCACAAAGTAGCCCTTCACATCTGGATTTGTCCCTGATCGGGCATTCTCCATGCCACCACAGGGGAAACTGTAACTGCTGCATTTTCAAACTGGTATCTGCAAAGCCTGTTCCTGCCTTTACATTCCAAGGAATTGCCTTTTGGTGCTGCCCCATGAGCAGCTCCCTTAGCACATCCCTGTGCTCACTGTTGTGACATCCCACACTGGGCCCTTGCAGATGATCTTCCATCCTCACAAAGGAGGCGGATGGACGTGTCTCGGTGAGCGCAGACACGAAAAAAATAATGTTATAAATGTAGTGTAATTTTTATAGCGGTTAATACTTCACATCAAGCGGGCTGATGCAATGCAGCCACAGAAACACCTCTCAGACTGTTCCCACACCATATACATGCCCTGATGATAAATCTTTTTTGAGTAGCAGCGCAAGAGAACCTATTTTTTTTGCTGCTGCTTATGCATGTACGATACGTATTTTAGGAACAATTTTAAAAGAAACACAAAGACTGATCTTGCCAAACCAGCACATTACACAACTAGTTCACAGCAGCACCTCAGCACCCACAACCCTAGGCTCCTCCCCAAACCCAACCTCAACCCAGGAGGTCGAGCACGTCTATCGGTGACCAGCTGGATGATCCAAAGGGAGTTTCATTTAAGAAACTCCATTCCTCCCTCATTCTGCGAGCTGGAAAAAGACACAGATCTTAATAATTCAATCTAAGTGTTTACACAAAGAGCGCTGTAGGTACCGTTGCCCTCCCCTGTCATTAGGCAGCAATGAATGCCCCCCCTTGTGCGCCGGCTCCTGCCATGACATCACGCTCCTGCCTGCGTTACTTTGCGCCAGGGCACTCTAGGCTAATGTAATCATACGATTACATAATTAACCCAGCTGTCTCATTAAGAAAATCAACTGGAATTCAGGGCATAATTAGTCATACAGCAATTAGCATGCTGATGAGCAACTGATGAAAAGCTGTCTCGATATATGCTGGGACCACCCTCGCTATTTGAGGAGAGGGGGGAAAAGCCCATCTCGGCTTTAGGAGAGGGCTCGGGACGGGAAGTTCGTTCACCGCCTCGGCCACGGGCTGGGGAGCCGGGAGAGGCAGGAGCTGCTCCCGATCGGACCCACTTGCAGTCCTGTTGGCGCTGAGAGGGACGGAGGGATATACTGCGGGGGAGGAAAGGTGCCGAACGAAGTGGAAAAAGCGTGTCACTGTTTAAATGTGCGGTTTACAGAGCACCTTCTCTCTCCACATACAGTATTTTACATCTATATAATTTATAAGGCCCCCGCCGCGGCGCGCTGCTCAGCGGGAGCCCCTCCATGGAAAGCACCCAGCAATCCCCACCTGGGCATGCAGCGGCCTGGTCAACCTTCCCCGGCGGGGGGCGGGCGCTG
>JASSUY010019140.1:6818-18592 GCA_032466535.1 Forpus xanthops | reverse complement strand
TTGGTTGATACATTGGAGGGAAGGAATGCCATCCAGAAGGACCTTGACACGCTTGTGAGGTGGGCTGATGCCAACCTCATGAAGTTTAACCATGCCAAGTGCAAGGTCCTACACTGGAGTCAGAGCAATCTCAGGCACAGCTACAGGTTGGAGATGAGATTCAGAGCAGGCCTGAGGAAAAGGACTTAGGGGTGATGGTTGATGAGAGAATGAACATGAGCTGGCAGTGTGCTCTTGCTGCCCAGACAACTGTATCCTGGTCTGCATCAAGAGAAGCATGGCCAGCAGGTCAAGGGTGGCGATCTTGCCCCTCTGCTCTCGTGAGACCTCACTTGGAATACTGTGTGCAGTTCTGGTGTCCTCAACATAAAACGGACATGGAACTGCTGGAACAAGTGCAGAGGAGGGCCACAAGGATGATCAGGGGACTGGAGTACCTTCCTTATGAAGATAGACTGAGAAAGTTGGGGCTGTTCAGCCTGGAAAAGAGAACGCTGTGTGGTGACCTCATAGCAGCCTTCCAGTATCTGAAGAGGGCCTATAGGGATGCTGGGGAGGGTGTCTTCGTGAGGGACTACTGAGAGGACAAGGAGTAATAGGTTCAAACTTAAACAGGGGAAGTTTAGATTAGAGGAGCATGTTCTTTACTGTAAGGGTGGTGAGGTACTGGAATGGGTTGCCCAGGGAAGCTGTGAATGCTCCATCACCAATGGTGTTCAATGCCAGGCTGGACAGATTCTTGGGTGGCATGGTTTAGTGTGAGGTGTCCCTGCCCATCGCAGGGAGGTTGGAACTAAATGATTTTAAGGTCCTTTCCAACCCTAACTTTCTATGATTCTCTGATTCTATGATTTCTTTATGGACAGGTATTAGCATTGCTAATTTTTGACCTTTAAATTTGTAATATATTTCCATATAAAAGAATGCAACTCTTGGACATGTCAGTTTAAATTCTTTCAACTGTCAATGGAAAGAAGCAACTTTTAAAAAATACTGTAGGTTTTCATACATAAAAGAACTTCCATAGATAAGTGCTCTAGATTTCAGTCTAGCTGGAGAAGACATACGGAGATGGCAGAAGAGAAGAAATTACTCAAACCAAAGAACTTGTACATTATTGACTATGAAATGCACCTGTTTGTTTTTTCTCTACTACTGTGTAACCCTAACCCTAACCCTAACCCTAACCGTATGTTTATGGAACAGTCTTGTTATATTCAAGCCTTAACAAAACTCTCTGGCTATTTCCATTGTACCTATATCATCCAAACTGACCTTGCCTGAATAGTAATTATTATTAGTAGACCCGATTTGAGAGTAGTGTACCACTTCACACACTGCTTTGCTCTCATTTAATCTCACTTAAAATACCTTCTCATATCAGTACTAGTTTTATACCCTCTCATGGAATACAAAGTCGGCATCGGTATTTTTTACATTTTTAATTTAGATAGGCTTAGCATTTTTAATGAAAAGACTTAGCCTATGCCTGGTAATTTGACTAGTTGAGGAAAGAACTGAAGCTGATGAGTAAGCATTGCATTTTAATTTATTTAATTGGAGAAGAATACCCACCATCCAACCACAGAGGCTTAATATTGTTTTCCACAGTGAGGCAATTACTTTGCCAACAAATACCTCCCTGTATTCACTAAGAATTATATGCCTTTTGAGACTTTAATTCCTCTGATTTCTCTGTGCTAGAGATAGTTAAAACAGCAGTTCTGAAAACAAGATCCTCTCACTTTGTACTTCATATTTTTGATTAAATTGACTTGCTACCATCTATATGAAGACGAAATATGTTGTTCTCTGCAATCCTATCCACTTATGTTTGGGTCTGCCTTAAAATTAGAGTTTTTAGTAGCTGTTTTTAATATACTCGTGGAAAGAAAAAATTAACTTACACATAGAGCCCAGCTTTAAAACACAGAAATGTAGATCCCCAAAGGCATTTCAGCAGAATTGAGGACTAACTTGGAAAGAAGGACAGACAAGGCTTCAATTGTCAAACTTAATTGTAGACAAAACAGAAACAAAACATGCATTATTTTTTTTTCTTTAAGAATGTGAGATAATTTGCCTAATGTATTTCTTCATTAAGAGTTCACAAAATCAGCCCAGTGATTTCTATCTCTTAGGTACACTGAATAGATGATAGGATTGCTCAGACAACACTGCAAATCAGTGAAAAGACTCAGTCCTGGAGCCACATGAGAACAGATCTAGTTCCTCTGCTCATTGGTCTAAAAGGCAAGTGATTTAAACATTTACTTGATTTTTTCTTTTCTTTAAATCAGTTCCCTGCCCTATGTATACTTATAAGCACAACATAAAATTGTGCAGAGGAACCTTTTTTTCTGTCAGTTGCATATCTGATCACCTATAATGGACTGCTATAGATAGAAAAGCATGGGAAATTACATACTCCAACGGTATCTGTTGGTAGGATATGGGAAAACAATGCTGAATTTCCTTTCACAGAAGGGGAGGTAAAAGTGACTGTCAACTGTTAAGGAAAGCTCCTCCAGGAACCCCCTCTGAGAAATCCTCCTGTAGCTGTCACAATTCTTGTTTTCTCCTCCTTAGTCATGGTGACTCTTAACACTGCCATCAGAATAAGAGAAATAAGACACAGATACAGTTTGCAACATACTATCCAATTCAACTTATACACCTATCATGAACGTCTTCACTGTCAACTTCATTATTCATCATCACAATCATGAGAAAGAATTTAATTAGAGTAAATGTCCAATTTTAGTACATTGCTTCTATTTTTCACAGAACAGAACTAGAAAAAAAATTGTACTTTCTTGGGGGGCAAAACTATGAGTCTTTTAAGGCTATATATGTAGGATTTGTCCGAAATGTCCACTGACATTTCAAAGAACAAGCTTTTTCAGAACAAGCTTACAGTTTCTTTGAACATTTGAGTTTGCTTCAAACCCATTCACTACCAGGTAAGAGTCTGCAGTTTGCTTTTGCAAAAAGTAAGAACCAAGTCTCCAGTTCTTTCTTTTATGCAGGAGGCATATCTGGAATTAGCTAGCCATATTTCAGAGTACCCAGTTATCATAATTTATCCCATTTCCTGACATATAACTGTATCAATCTTAACATAAAAATATGTAAGACTAAGTATTTCTTCTTTAACAAATAAAGAGAAATTTGTGACTTAGCAATTTTACACCAAGTAAATGTGTAGAAATCTGCCTGTTGTCTTTGGTGGAAAAAGTTTCAGATAAACAGTGTATGTTTATGTCACATGTTGTAATGTCACCTCTAACACATAAGAAATATTTTTTTCAACCAGATTGTTCAGTACCAGCAGCTCCTATCTTCCTATAGTGTATTTCCATACACAGACTTCCAATGCACTTCTCATGCCTCTCAGTTGTGTTTTCTATGCAGCAAAGTCCTCCCAGTCTTGTCTCTGATTGCAAGCACCATGGAAGAGTTAAACCCAAAGAATCATTTTCTGCAAAATTCAGCAGCTGTGATCTTTACAATAGTAGTATTCACTTGGCACTTACTCACACACCATAACTATGTACTGACACTGATTCTACTGTTAGGCTATGAAATCCTGGCCAGCATGCTGATTTATTCATGCTTTATACCTTGTAGAGGATCACAGTAAAGAACACCAAGAAGAAATTCTGGTCAGAGATGAAATAATAGAAGAAAGGGGAAGAACTGCCTTATATGATCTTAGGGCCCTTTCCAACCCTAACTATTCTATGATTCTAAGATTCTATTTTCCTAATGCAAGGATTATAGGGAACTCTAAATAAAGGTTAGGTGAGAGACAAAAAAAGACTTTATTATCAATTTGTGTCATAATGTTCACGGAGCTTTCCTAAAAAAAATAACACCAGAACCAAATACTACTAAATAAACAAAAACTAACAAGACAAAATAAAACAAATAAAACCCTAAACTACACTTGGACTCATTCAAGAATAAGTAAAATAAGTCCTATATTTGGGTATGGTTCATTAACATTGTAGCTGTTAGGTAACTCTTGTGGTAAAGCAAGAGTTTAATTGCAATTAATACAAGAATAGCAACATATTGCAGCATCAACAGTGTCTGATACAACACTTCAGGCATGGTATTTGAGAGGGACCATGCAGGCTGGAGAAGCAAGCTGACAGAAATTTCATCCAATTTAACAAATGGAAGTGCAAAGTCCTGCATCTGGGGAGGAATAATCCCATACACCAGAAAACAACTGGATGGAAACAAGCTTTGCAGAAAATGACATGAAGGTCCTGGCAGATATCATGCTAAAAACAAGCCAGGGAAGTGTCCTAATGGTAAGGCATATGGTGGGCTAGGCTGCACTATAAGGAGTGATGCCAGCACTCAAGGGAGGCAATCCTTCTCCTCTACTCTGCACTGGTGAGGCCACATCTAGAGTACTGTGTCCAGTTCTGGGTATAAGGGAGATAATGGACATACTGAAGAGAATTTACCCACTAACACAATGGAGGGACTAGAGCAAAGGTTGGGAGAGCTGGGACTGCTCAGCCTGGAGAATGAAAAGCTCATGTGGGATCTCATCAATGTATATAAATAACAGAAGGGGTCCCAGTGGCAGGACCAGACACAATGGGCACAAACTGAACCTTAAGATGCTTCTCTGAATATCAGAAAGCACTTTTTCAGTGCTTCCTGATGACTGAGCACTGGCATAGTTTATCTGGGGATGTTTGGAGTCTCCGTCCCTGGAGGTATTTAAAACCCATCTGGACACAATCCTGAGTAACAAACTCTAGGTAAGCCTGCTTGAGCAGCAGGGGCTGGACAAGATGACCTCCAGACTTCAACTATTCAGCCAATTCAAAGCGATGACATTCACATAATAATAAAGCTACGCAGTCAGTACTCTGATGTTAAGATATACCAACTTTACCTTAATACTAGGCAGCTTTAGAATAAACATACCCATTCCTGTACTGCAATTGAAAAATTCCATTTTATTGATACAATATTTGTGGATCAAGATGTTTTGAAAGAGCCAACCTAATATCAACATTTTCTGAAACAACAATCAAAAATTTTCAACTGAACCAAGAAGGATATAATACAAAAAACATTCAAGGCATTATTCACATATTATTGTAACCCTATGTATTAGGCTAGTATTAGGCTTATCTCTTGTGAAGCATCTCACCATGCAAAATCATTAAGAAGTCAGAGAAAAGCTTGATACTCCACAGATCTATCACCACTACAACGGTAAAGAGGGAAAAAAAACCTATAAAGGCATCTAACTCTCAACACCTAACCAATTAAAAGATTTCCAGAAATGGGCTAGTAAGATGTAGAATGAACTGATGCACCAAAATTTTTAAGTTCATTTTTAAAACACATATCTTTCCTTTCTGGCACCACCACAGAACAAACCCTGTCTTTGTTTTTCTCAACCTCTTTCAGACATAACATAGTCTTCTGATTTTGTACTCAGGGTTGACAGTTGGTTCCACCACTCATACTGTGTCTCTGTCCATTGACAGCAAAGCCATTTCTCACTTTGTCATTGGGGCTCATTGGAGAAGAGTGATGGAGTTTTATACCACTCACTCTTCCATTTCTTGGACCTTTGATTAAAGCAAACTATTAAAAAAAACTCTCAAAAAATAAATCATATATATGAAATTCTGTAAAAACACAAAGCAGATTGAGACGAGGATAAAATAACCATTCAGCCACTATACATGCATTCTGTTCAGCGTTTACTTTCTGAGACCACCTTCTGTAAATTCCTCTTGGCTCTTTCCACCTAGAGTAAAACTACCCTACTTGCAGCACAAATCTTACGTTCTGCACAAAAACTTCCTAGCAGCTTTCAGTGATGCCAAACACATCCTTTACTAAGGTTAGGAGAGAAAAGGGAATGACAGTTGTCCCCTGGCTAGGTATTCCCTTTTATCTTCATCCACAAGCTTGGTGAAACAGAAACAGTACCAGTGCCAAGCTGTTGTTGCTCCACAGCTACAAACCTGGCTATCATGCTTAAACTCAGGGAAATTCAATCTGATTGCCTTGGAATTACTTTTGACCACCACCACCTGAGAGATAATCACACAGAAGTTATTCACACTGGCATGCATCAGACTCGTGAAAAGAAGAGATACTAATTTCACGCAAACAGCTTGTGCAGTGAATATTTGCAGGTTAGTTACTATTACATGCTGAAAAATCACAAATTGCTTTTGCTATCTTTGCTCACATTTAAGAGAAAATTTCCACAGGTCCAGATTACATGATTGCATGAGAGCTGAAATATGGTGTTTCTAGGGAAGGAAGTAGAGGAAAGGAAACACTAGGAGATAAAACAGCTTCATAATTAACCAGTTTATTCAACACTTTCTTTAACTTAATTTGACATTGAAAAAGTCACCATTACTTCACTAGGCTCACTATTTCCTGGAAACTGTAGGCTCACTATTTCCTGGAAACTGTAGTAAATGTAGATAAAAACATAAAGCAGGTGAAACATGCACAAAAATTAGAACAGGAGCCACAAGATATGATGGGCTAGAATGACCACTCACCTACTAATTTCGCCATAAATCCAATCTGGCAGAGCTACAAATGCTGAACAAATCTAATTGCCTTCAATTGTACTTGAACTGCATTGTGTATGTACACATATACTTACAGCTCGTTTTTAGTGATCTGAATCAATAACACTATTTAATGCATGCAATCAGCACTATTCAAACTATAGAAATACCCAATCACAGTTCTACCTTAAGCCTCTACTGATATTTAGACTGTATCACACAATAGTGAATATCTGCAAGTACAAAAAGTAATTTTTAAATGCTACTGACCTTCTAAGTATTTTATCTGTAAGAATTCTTCACAACCATAAGCAGTTGAAAGAATTTTGGTTTTAGTTAAGACATCATACAGATGTGATTTTTGTCACTATTTTACTTACGAATTGTTAACCAAGATGCTCGCATACATGTATGTTCCTTTCCATTTTAAAAGCCAGAAATACCAAATCCACCTTCCCCTGCCAGAGGATGTCTTAACAGTTTCGAGATGTTTGTTGTAATATCATAGATTTAGAGCACTGATGAGACCACTTAACTCAGTTTCAGCATCTGTACTTCAAAATGGGTATGGAAAATTTGAAAAAGATTCTGAGCTAATCACAAAAATAATGTGAGAAATTAAGGAAACACTTTGCCTCATGACAAATGTCTTTTTTAGAAACTTGTTTAATAAGCGAAATAAAAATAGTTCAATTAAATTCAGTTATAAATGTCTGCCTAAGTTTCAACAGCAGACAGATGTCTAAATTGACAAAGTCGTAACAATATCCAATCCCCATAAACAGAAGGCTTGCCTTTGTGGACTGGAAATTAGCAAAGTTTATTCATTATTATTGTATAAATCAACTTATTAAAATTTATTGCCTAAGTATGTAACATAGTGATTGACTTGTTAAAATAAGTTTGAGATTATTACTTCTCAGTCTTGTAAGTTCAAGATATTTAATTTTAATGTTGTTATTTTTTATAAATAAATGGCATTACAAAGCAAAAAGCCCTTGAAAAGAACCATCACATCTGTTTGAAAATTTTGAAATATGCTTAGAACTTGATAAAAAAATTATACACACTGTGCTTTTCTTGTCTCAGTTTTGATGAATATACATTTTTTTCACAAGAAAAAAAGAAAAGGTATGATATAGACTGTTCAAAAATTCCAAAACATTTATAAACTTACCACCAAAAATGAGAAAACGTGCTTTCTGGCAATAATCATCTGGAAAAAAAGACATTTAGGAGCAAAATTTCTGTTTTATTTCCTCTAAGCCAGGCAGGAAAAAGACTAAAGCATCAGCTCAGCAACAACTCCCCTGGCTGTGCCACACCAATGAGCTATACAGTGCGTACATTATGGAAGAAAACTCTCCATTGACAGAAGCATCTGAGAACACTTAAGCATGTTTTATAACAAGTCAGTCAGTCACTACAGCTTTATTCTAGCTAATTAAGTTGAAATAGCCATAAAGTTTTCAAAAAGACTTAAATACAGTCATTAGATGTCTACCAGACATTCTGGGTATTTAACCTCTATTTCTATATCATGTAAAAAACCCTCAGAATCATCATTTTTCCTATTACTGTTGTCCACTTTGCCTAGAAAAAATCTGTTAACAAATCTTACACATAGAAATGTCTGTAATGTGCCACACAAAAATCAGTGTTAGCAGAAGCATTCTGTTCAATTTTTTAACGTAGGAAGATGCAACAAACCAGATCTCAGTATTGGTCACCTCAAGTGTTGCAAAGTTAGATTCCAGGTCTCCAGGAATTACGATGTAAAATTATCATGAGATTCTCTTTTATTTGCTCACTTTTGCTGAAATCACTAGAATTCATATATTCAGTATTTTGTCCATGAACAGAACTGAAAAAGGAAGAACACCAAATCTGAAAAGGATTGTGACCAAAATCATGATAACCGTCAATACTGCTGTATTTTCAAGAAGACAGATTAACTCCTGAACATTTCTAGTATCACTTACTGTTAAACAGCTATCACTAACCACAGGGCAGATAGACAATGTCTTATATAAAAAAAAACAGAAGAAAAATTCCCAAGCTTCAAGTGTTTGCATTTATCCTGCCCTTGAGGTCATTAAAGGAACATACTTATATAAACTAAAACCAAACCAAGATTCATATAGTTTCAGGCAGAGAATTATAAAAGTATTTTCTAAGGTGTCCTATTATAATGCCATAAACAACAATAATCTTTTCACTAATGCTACATTACACTAACAAATGATGTAATCATTAATTATTCCTTCCTCTCCAAATGCCTTGCACTGAGGTCACTATCATGTTTTTTATACCATGACTTCATTTTATTTTCCTTTCTGAGAGGACTGCATGGAGATTACCCACAATACATCTATCTCACACGAAAAAAAATCTATAAATTAATATTAAAATTATACTATCAAGCCTTAAAGAGTCAGAGATGCATCAAAGCTAATACTTCTGCAAACTTAATTATGTTTCTTAATATATATACATTTATATAAAAAAGATCACACTACAGTCTTTAGCTTTATGTATTTAACTTGCACTTTCTTGAAATCCTAAACTACAGCATTGTATGACCATGCACAGTCCCATACGTGTGAAATAATAGGAGACCACAGAGAGCACTTCTATAAACAGGACACGCTATTTATACAGAATATACTATGGAAACTGTGATTTCACTTTCTGGAACTTCAAAGCACTTCCAAAAAAGCTGAAAAAGATGAATGTAAATTCCATTTCTGCATCTCTGTGCCAAGACCCAACTAGAGTCACCACTTCTAATGTAAAATCTCTTATTTTGAAGTCACAGCACAACCCAGTCTAAATTGTGCAAATTGTAGCAAAACTGCCACTGGGCATATTGCCAGCATCTACTTCTTTTCTTTAAAAACCTTATGTGGAACAAACTGTAAATGATCAATGCATTATTCATAATAAATGGTTCTCCACACCTTTGGTGTGATTGTTCCCATGTTTGTGTGATGCACGTGTAATCTGTACTGGGAGTTCAAGTTCTGGGGAGCACTTCCTTTGGTAATTGTTTTGGAGGGTGAGGCCGGGAGGCTGGCTACAGACCAGCTTAAGCTTCTAGGAATTACTCTAAGAGTTTCTAACATACCTTGGAAGCTTGCAAAGGATCTACACACTAAAGACTCACTACAGACATCAATTATTCTTGAGAAAAAAATGTACATATACATATATACATATACAAACGAACACCACTGCAGAAATGCTAAGGGTGTTCAATACACAGACAGATTCAAAGACTTTGTTGCTCTGTTCTGTCATGCTACTTTTATAATTCCACTATCCTGACCATGACAAGTGGGACTCCTCAATAGCTTAGAAGAATATCACATCATCTCTCTCTAGGCTTCTTAGTTTTGAACATTTAAGTACCATACCCTAGACACAGAAATGTTACAATTAACCAACTTTTTAACATCCCTCACTGAGAATGAACACTTTAAATTCAATCTAGACATATTTTGGATTGGTATGGGGCAAAAGAATGAATGACTGAAAGCAGGAATAGCTGTAACAATAATTCTTGGTACTGGGATAGTTCTCCACTGTAAATATTTCATTTCAAATGTATGGAAATTATATTAAAACAAGATTAAAATAACAATTTAAAAAAAATAAACCCAACTAACAAAATAAGTAAATAAATAAATTAAAAAAAAACAAACAAACAAACAAAAAAAAAAAAAAAAAAACAGACACAAACACCTAACAAACATGTTCCAGATTGAGGATGTAAAAGAAATTAAATCAGTACTATGTGGTCTATAATTCAATCTCAGAAATTACAGCAGTCCATCATGCTAATGGTTGCTAAATGAAGGAAAAAGCAAAGCAAGGCTCTAAGATTCAAGAAAGCCTGTTGATGGTGCTCTCAAAAAGCCTGCTTCTCAAGTATCTGAATGATTCTTTACGCTTTTGTACCCTCTTTGCTGGCAAACAGTGAAGTAGGCAAGCTGTGACCATTAACAGAACCACTTGGTTCATCAACATTTGCTGCAAATGAACTTGAACAAGTTATCGACCAACATGTATTCTTAATCTACCAATTGCACAAAGTGACACCTATCCATGCAATAACACCAGCATGCCCCAGGTCTCCATGTTCTGCATAGATGACGTGGAGTGATGGTGATGCCTTTACAGAAAAGAGATTAACATTAACAAGAACAACTGGACAACAATAACAAACTCTTAAAATGCAGTCTTTCTAGACCACTGCCTTGTGCTACAAGAAGAGGACCTTACACGAACACAATATTAAAGTCAAAGGTACCTCTTGGGAAAAAAAATGGCATGAAGAGAACCCACTGATTCACAGATAACATTCAGGGCTTACTAGTTTTCAGTAAGGAACAGCTTTTCCTATTCAGTGAATCTGGTAGAGACCTGATTCTGAATATCAAAACAGTGGAGATAAAAATACTGAAAGACATTCCAGCGTTTTAGTTACTGAGTCTGATTTTAAATGCCACATGGGCTCTCCATTATCACATAGCTGCCCATACTCTTCCCTTCATTCTAGAATTGGTTTTCTCAAAGCCAGCAACTGTTTACAGTGGCATAGCTCTGAAATAACATTAAAACATTTCAGAATTATTTGCAGAATTTTTAAATTGAGCTTTCAACAACTTTGCTTGAAGAGGGAAGACTTCTGTATTTTATACTTAATACAACCTTTTGGGAAGTATGCCTGGAGGATATAAATAAACCAGGAAGCAAGATCATGGTCAACCACTGTCTGAAAAATATATAGAGTGTGATAGGCATATATGAACTGATAAAATTACTTCTTCAGGTCTACTAACATCATTGTTAGTTTTTACAGGGGAATTACAGGGTGACCAATGGCTTCTGACTTCCTTCTCAATTTGAATTCAAAAAATTTCAACATGGACTGAAATGATGAAAGCCCAGTAAGATTTCTCTACCTTAAAGAAGTCGTTATGTATGTGAAGAGGACTATGAAGCATCTAAATATGTTTTGGCTTGTGTTGCAAAGGTGAACTACATCAGCAGACTTGAAAAATGCTTCACATCTGTGCATAGGTTATTTGTTCGCATCATCACTCTCCCTCATCTGCATCTCAGTTCTATCTGTATTATCATTCAGCACTTCAGGAGGTAATTGAAAAGCTGACCACAGGCACTGGAGACTAG
>JASSUY010019139.1:13408-23581 GCA_032466535.1 Forpus xanthops | reverse complement strand
GAGAGTTGGGGAGGGGGAATTTGCATATTAATTTAGTAGAGGGAGAGAAAAACTGTTTACCACTTGCTTCTTGCTGTTGATCACAGCGGACTTAACTCTTTCCCGGGTGCCATCTGGAGCTGCGGAGGTGGGCGCCCAGCCGGCACATGGGATGGGATGCAAAGGTTACAACAGCAGCAAATAAATCCTCCCTCTGACCAGACCACCCTGGCTGCCTTTCCTACTGGGAGCACTGGGTAGGCAAAAGGTGGCCAAGGAGGGGACATCAGCTCCAAGGTGCAGCCCTCCAATGTGGCCCTGGGGTGAAAAGTGCCATCATCACCCATACTCCGAGGTGTTAGGATCTACCCTGGATCTGTCCCTGCTATCCTTGGCAAATGGTGCGAGGCGCAGTGATGCCCAACAGCATCACCTCTCCTGCAAACGGGTGGCTGGGTCCATGCCAAGAGCACACTGACCCCCTCACTGTGCCACCTCCAAGGGGACAGCTCTGTCCCCACATCGCCCCTTGCTTTTTATCATCACCCACCCATAATACCGTGTTGGATGCTCACAGATGCCATCCCCAACAGGCCTTTTGCAATGGCATTGGTGTGCATGGGATGCCCATAGACACGATGCACACCCCCAGAGCACCCATGGAGTAATGTGGGCAGCCTCATTGAGCACTGACAACTCACTACACATCCCAACCCCCCCACCATCTTTCTTTGTTTGGGAGTCTGTGGGCACCTTGAGGGGAAGATGGAGGTAATTTGTCTGTCTCCTGCAGCGGGCTGTCATCTCACATCTGTGAACCAGTTCTATTTGCACTGCCATTAAAAAATCTCAGGTCTGACAGGTAGTAAAAAAAAAGTGAAAAAATAAAAGGGAGAAAAGCCTAAAAGAAAAATAAAAAGCAGCCGAGGAACTCCTGGGCAACAGGATGCTGCAAATACCATGGGCTCATCACATCTGCAACCACTTCCAATCCAAAGCCACAAGCCATATTTTGGCCTTTGGACATGCATCCCCATCTCAGGCTTTGAATCTCCATCCCCGTCTCATCTGGGCCCCCCAAAAAGGCTTAGTCACCCCTACAGAGTCCCTGCCCCAACCATCCACCCTGTCTCACTGGCTTGGAGCCATCCCAGCACGTCACAGTGATTTGGGGAACAGCATCCATCGCTGGCATCCCATTCTGGCTCCTGCATCCGAGCTGGCGCACAGCGATGCGCAAAGGGTTTATCCTGCCCCTACACATGCTACCAGGTCATGGAGCCACATGGCTGGGGAACACCCCACATGTGGGAATGGGGTCTCTGGCATGGCCGGAGCAGTGTGGGTGCTGCTGTGAGGTGTGGGGCTGGCTCGCAGAGGGTTAACAGTTGATTACAGCCTTTGTCTCTGCATCAGTGTACATAATGCGCCCCGCATTTGCATACTGCAGTGTGCGCTCAATTAAAATGAACTTTTAATTTCTTCTAAGTAAATTACTTCTTCCCGGTACGTGACGCGCACAAATGTCAGAATAATGGGAGAGCCTTAATGAGCAGGGAATGAAGGGCGGGGAGGGGAGCACAGGGGGACCCGGCCCCCCTGGGCCACCCTCCAGCCTCCCTGCCAAGCCAAAGGATGCATCCTGCCTCCTTCTGCCTTCCTCACTGGGCTGGGGCATCCCTGCCTCCAGTGTGTCCCCTGGGCAACACAGGGGTCACCTCTTCCTGCTGCCCGTGTTCCTCAAGGCACTGAATTTGCTGGGACATGGAGCACCACTGCAAGCGGCTGAGCTCTCTGTGTCCTGCTCACATCCTGGCACATATGCTCCCAAAAAGGGTCCTTGGGGCATCTTCTGCCCAGGGTGCCTTGTGCCACCCCCAGGGACCCCTCAGCCCACTCTGCCCTCCCCATGCGGGTCAGGGATGATGCTCGGGAGGGATGGATCTCTATATCCCTGTGTCTGCAGGGGCCAGATGGCAGGGGAGATTACCAGAATTTGATTTTGAGATAAATCACAGACCTGGATGAGCGAGTGCTGCTCCAGATGCATTATCCATAATCCCCTGGAAGGGAACCTTTCGCAGGAGACGATCCCCGAGCCAGCTCGGCGGCAGCTTGTTAATCCCGGCGCAGCCCAAGGGGATCAGCTACTCTCCGGCCGCACCACAGTGTGTCACCCACGCTCGACTCGACCCACATTTGGTCCAGCCGAGACCGGGTGGAAGCAGATGGAGCCAGATGGAGCCACACCAGGAGCACACGGGCGCTGGGATGAGCCTGTGCCCATGGTGCCCGTGCCTGGTTGTTGAGCTTGTTCTGCTCAGTGCTAGGGGAGAAGGACAAGAAGATGCAGGGGGTCACTGCTGGGCTCTCCCCATCCCTCTTTTCCCATCAGTGACACCCAAAGGATCCTATGGTGCCCAGCACTCCCAATATGAGGGCCATGGAGAGCCCCTCTTTTTCATCCCCACCTGTGCCTGGCCTGCCAACACCAGCAGCATAGCTTGGCTAAGTTGCAGTGATTTATCTCCTCTCATTGCACTGATGCATCTTCCCTCATCGCATTGATGAAGTGGGACATGGGAATGACTCCCAGGCCACAGGGCCAACCCTAACGAAGCAGCTGAGGAAGAGGAAGGCATATGGTGGTCACAGTCAGGGTCTAGCATCCAGAGGATGCCTGCATCCCTCTCTAGGCTCTCAGTGCTTTGGGCTGCGCAGGGGAACCAGCACCATGCAGATGGGGAGGTCAGGAGGGTGCAAGTGCTGGTGCTTGGGACTTTGCTGTGGGCTGTGGCTTGCTCTTGCTCTCTGTTCCAGCATTTGGAGCCATTCTTTGGGGACACATTGAGCTTTTGAGGGTTCTCAGTTGGGCAACAGTTGCCCTGAGCTCATCCTCACCCTGGGGAGCAGCCTCCTGCAGATGCATCAGAAGCACTATTTCAAGACCCCCCCTACAAACAACTGGTGGTGTTTGCAAACAAGGTCCAGCACAAAGCCTGCATCTCCCCACATTGCCCCAGCTGAGCACAGACCCTGGTCCTGACCCCGATTTCCCTGTGGTGGTGGTGGGGTCATGCTCACCCAGACACAGACCATTCATCACACGCTGGCAATGGCAAAATAGGCCACGGTGCATCGCAGCACAGAGCAACCACAACCAAAGGATGCTGGCGATCAATGGGAGCATTAACCTGAGCCTGTGCCCCCTCTCCAGGGGCTGGGGCTGACTGGGGGGAAGTGGCAGATATTAATTCCTCTCCAGCTCCCAAAGAATAGGAGATGGGAAAAGCCAAGGGGGAAAAGCAAAGCTTTGTCTGGCTGCTCATGGTGCGCTGCTTTAGTGCAGACTGGGAATGCCATCAACACATGTACAAGGATGGTCCTTTCATGGATGAACTCTTTCCCCACTAAGGGGAAGGGTCCCCTAAGCTGGTTGGGACACTGAGCATACCAGCAGATGTGTATTTGTGGGAATCCACAAATACCAACCCATGGTCATCGCTTGACTTCACTTCTGGCTTTTCTCCCCAAGCCTCCTCTTTTGGCATCCTCATTTGCAGGAACTGCTGGTCCATCCCCTTGTGCTGGTTTTCCACCTCTCTGGGCTGGTTTTCCATCTCCCTGGAATGGTGGTCCACCTCCCTGTGCTGGCTGTCCCTCTCCTTAGCTTGGTGGCCCATCTCCCCAATTCTGGCATCCAACCTCCCTGGACTGTTGGCCCACATCTCAATGCCCCAAAGCAACGGAGCCATGAGGCAGCACAGCTAACCACCATCACCCCTAAGCGTGGGTATCACCCATCACCTCGCCCCTCCACGGGCTCAGCTCTGCCCCAGACCCCCCACACCAGGGTCCCAATGGCAGCCGGTGAGGAAGCGCGTGCCGGCGGCAGCACGCGGGGGGCGAGCGGGACCGCGATTTCCCCCCAGCGCCAAAATTTACATTGAACCACAAATTAATTTCATAATTTTTTCCTCTCTAATTATGCCAACATCTGCTGCGAGGCCCAAGCTGTGCACATGCATTTTAATACGGCCCTCCCCCCCGTCGCTCCGCACTGAACTTTGCAGTAATTATCGCCAGGAGAAGGGCTCCCTTCCGCAGGAGCGAGGGGAGAGGGCTGGCAGCACGTGGAGAGAGGTGCAGGCAGCGTGGGGCAGGCAGGGGCAGTGCCTGGTTCATGGGGGGCTTCCAAGGGAGCTGCAGGCCCCAACAGAGGACTTGCTACTCTAAAGGGTGGTTTTGTTTCTGGGAGAAAGGGGAAATGGGAAGGATGAGGCTGATCCAGGAGGGCAAAAGGGCAGAGGGGCTCTACATGCCTAATGTAACCCACTGCAGCCTGTGCTGGGCTGGAGCTCAGAGGGATGACTCTGCCCCAGGGATGATGCATCATAGCAGGGCTCAGGGTACCACCTCTGCCCCAGGGATGCTGCATCATACCAGGGCTCAGGGTACCACATCTTCCCCAGGGATGCTGCATCATACCAGGGCTCAGAGTACCACATCTTCCCCAGGGATGCTGCATCATACCAGGGCTCAGGGTACCACATCTTCCCCAGGGATGCTGCATCATACCAGGGCTCGGGGTACCACCTCTTCCCCAGGGATGCTGCGTCATACCAGGGCTCAGGGTACCACCTCTGCCCCAGGGATGCTGCATCATACCAGGGCTATGGATACCACCTCTGCCCCAGGGATGCTGCATCATACCAGGGCTCAGGGTACCACATCTTCCCCAGGGATACTGCATCATACCAGGGCTCAGGGTACCACATCTTCCCCAGGGATGCTGCATCATACCAGGGCTCAGGGTACCACCTCTTCCCCAGGGATACTGCATCATGCCAGGCTCAAGGTACCAGCTCTGCCCCAGGGCAAGGCCATCCCATGGCTAGAGGTACCCATCCCACCTTGTGGGTGGTGAAAAGCCCCTACTAGCAGACACCTTGTTCCTGTTTTCATCCTGGTATCTCCAGCTGCACACACCTGCGCTGCACAACACACTCTGAGCACAACTCTTTGCTCCTCAGTATCCCGCCTGCAACAGGAGGGAAGTGCTGGGAATTGTGAGGTCTGGGGGTCCCCATGCTCAGCCTCCAGTGCACCATCCCCTGGACTTGTCCCTACCACCCATGGGTTCTGGTGAAGCTGGAAGTGTGGCAGCCCCCTCCTGTCCTCCGCTGTGTGTTTGCTCCCACTCAGGGAGATGTTTCACGGCCTCAATGGCAGATGAAAAGGTCATTTGGCTGCCGAGTAATTAAAACCTGGCAATTATCAATTTAGAGCAGCAAGCTCCTGGCCTGATGAGTGCTCCAGTGAGCTGTGGGATGCAGTCAAGGGGCAGAAACAGGGAAAGCACTGGGGAGGGAATGGGAGCACGACACATATCTCCCATGCTGAGGCCTCACCTCCTTCACAGGCAGCACACTGGAGACCCCACTGGGACACTATGCTCTCATTAGGTAGTTCATCAAGTGTTTTAATTAAAAGGTGAGGGGCTGAAGGTGCTTCTTGGGGTGTAAGATGAGTTTGGCTGCTGCATTCCAAGGAGGAAAAGCCTCTGTCCTGCTCCAGGCATGGATGCATGGCCCAACACCAAGCAGTAGCTGGGAGCTGGTGGAAAGAGCCCGATCCTGCCTAGAGCTGTGCACCATGAGACATGGCACCTATGGCATGACCAAAGGGCTGCAAGCTCTCCTCCCTGCTGCCCAGGGTCCCATTGCAGTGCACGAGGCCCCCACCGCCCCATGGTGCATCACCCCGGGGTGCAGCGGGGACACCCTGCACCCTGTGGGGCACAGAGCGGTGGCAGCCCAGGTGTGACAGCAGGAGCGGGGCTGTGTGAGCCCCGTTGTGCTGCTGCCGCCTGCCCGTCGCGCCGCTGGGAACAGATGGCAGGCGACAGAAGCTGACGATGAATAATACACGTGTAATGAGCACCAGCCCCTGTGCTGCCCGCCCCACATGGCCCGACACTCACACCACCCCTGTGCCAGCGTGCCCCCGATGTGTGCCTGGCACCCATGGGTCCTGCATCACACCGTGGTGAGGCTGCCGAGTGCCTGGCACCCAGGCATGCTGCCCCATACAGTGATGACTCTGACAAGTGTATGGCACCCATGGGTCCTTCCCCATGCCAGGGTGTCCACAGCATGAACATGGCACCCGTGGCTCTTGTCCCATACAAAGATGAATCTGCCATGTGCCTGGCACCCATGGGTCCTGTGCCATATCGTGGTGATGCTGTCATGCGCATGGCACCCATGGGTGCTGCCCCATACCTGGGTGTTCAAGGCATACACATGGCACCCATAGGTCCTGTACCACACTGTGGTCTCCCTCACGTGTGCATGGCACCCATGGATCCATACCAGGTTGTGCCTTGACATGCCTTTTACACCCATGGATCCATCCCAGTGCCAAGGTGTCCACAACATGCGCATGCCCCATACTAGAGTACACTATGGCACGAGCCTGGCACCCACAGGTTCTGCCCCATATCATGATGACTGTGCCATGAGCCTGGCACCCACGGATCACCCCATATCAAGTTGCCCCTGCCATGCATGTGGCACCCATGGGTCCTGCCCATACCAGGGTATATCGCACCATGTACCTGGTACTCACAGATCCTGCCCTGTGCTGGGCTGCCTCTACCACCCTGTGGTGCTGAGGCAACAAGATGTCATAGAAAGCATGCCAGGGATGCACCAAGCACTCCGGATGCCTCGCCTGAAGACACTGTGGTGTCACCAAACAGTGTCTCTATCATGGAGATGGCAGGGGAGGAGCACATGGGTGCCATGGCACATGGCAGCCAGCGCCCGTGCCATGGAACCAGGAGCACGGGAAGCAGGATGGGGTTCAGCTGCCACAGCACTGCTCAAGACATCACTGATGAGGCACCACCTAATGAAGGCTTTGGGGATGGCTGCTCCCCTGTTTTGGGGGTTTGGGTGCTGCATGCGGTTGGACCTGATCTTACAGATGTTTCCCAACCTAATTGATGCTATGATTCTGAGTGGGAAACCAGCACCACTCCGAGTGTGGGAGCCCTGGGTTTGTCCTTGCCAGGAGCACGCAGCCAAATTTTCCATCATCCTGGCTCTCAGGATGCTGCACTCCCCAGCTCAGAGGGATTTGTGCCTCCATGCCCCATGCCCAACCTCCTCCCGGCCATCAGCATCATCCTGCAGCAAAGCCCCCTCCTTGGCTCCCCCCTTGGCTCCCAATCCCTGCCCGGAGCAGCACAGTGGGTACCCCCAGCCAGCGCCTTAGAAAGTAGAGGAGGAGGGTGGAAAACAAAACCCTGATGGATTGTAAAGCTATTGAAGTGCCAGCGAGTAAACTCCATATTTTTAACGGCATTTAAATGCCTCCAAGCAGATTAATAAGGTCTAGGTAATAGCAGAACCAGTCTATATTTATTCTATCTTAAACGCCAGTTTGTCAGGCTGTATTAATATTGATGGTAAGGCTTGGATTGAGGACAGTAAACGCTGGGACTTCACTTTATCTCTCCCAAACAGGCTGCCTCAGCCCCTTTATCAGGTCTGCGGCTGCGGCAGCAGCTGCCTCTTCAAGGGCTCAGCGCATCCCCTCTCCCCCCCCGCTCCCTCCTTTTAATCAGAGGAGAAGTTGCTGGCTTGATCGTTCCATTTTTATCTCTTTTATTTACCCCATTTTCATGTCTTTCAGTGCATATTTTATTCCCATCAAGGCAGGACCATTGATAGCTTAAGCTGTCCCCCCTCGGCTCCCCCCATGCAGCGTGATGGGGGAGGACAAGGGGTAATTACCGAGGAAGTGCCCCCCCCCCGGGCCTCCACAAAGTGGCCACACTCAGCGTGGCCCCCCAGGAAGGACGAGCTGCCATTTGTGCGGGGCTGGGTTACCCCAAGGTCCGGCTGAGCTGTGGGGCTCCCCCCCAGCGCCTGTTGCCCTCCAGCTCTATGAGCATCGCTCACTGCTGCTGCAGAGGGTCCCGTCCCTGCTTCCACCCATGTCCCAAGCAGCCAGGACGACTCCCCCATCCCACCTCATCCCGTCCCATTGGCACAGCCCCAGCCACGCTGTGGGGCAGCGCTGGCCACGTCGGCAACCCAACAATGCTTCCACAGGCTCTGTGCTTCCTGGGGCTGTGCCACATGGGGAGGCCGCACTTGGGCACCGCGGGGTAGAGGGGTCCCACAGCGGTACCCAGCGCGGGATGCTCGGGCTGCGGTGGAAACTGAGGACAAACCCGTTTTCTTCCTGAATATTCCCCAAAGCCCAGATTCCCGCCTGGCTCTTCCCTGCATTTGAAATTCAAAGTACGCTCTGTCTTGATTAGTGCTACAAATCATCCAGCTGGGGAGCAGCCGCGCAGCCACGTGGCTGGGGCGCGGGACTGGCACGGATGGCATCGCCTCCCCGATCCCGGGCTCTGAATATTCACAGCAAACTGTTTGTGCAGCCCTTTCCCCTCCGAGAGTGGGAAAAAAAAAACGATGCAAAGAGATTTGCAAATGCTTTCAGATGGGGCACAGCGCTGGAGCTCGGCTCCGCCGGTAATGAATGCGGAATAATCGTAATAAATGCTAATTGCAGGGGAAGGGCTGCAGCCTGCCACAGGTTTTAAGGATAGTCCGTAAAAACCCATGTCGGGAGCAGGGCAAGCTTTGGATCCTGCTCTGTGCATCCTTGCTGTCTCCCTGTGGTGGCCGGTGGATCCGCGGGCATCATTCGCTGACTACGATGGGCGCTGTGATCGGAGCGGCCCCTGCTCCCCATTGCCCTCCATCACCAGAAAAGCAAACAAGTTGAATTGAACAGCCATTAGTCCTGGGAACATCAAAGGGCTCCTGCACTGGAAAATGAAAATCCTCATTAACTAATAAAAAGCCCATCGCTCACTCTGCCTTTTATATAATTAACGCAGCCAAGGCTTCAATTACGGTTTCCTCCAAACTTCAAAATGCCACTTTCTCCCTGTAATTGCAGGGGGCACAGAACCTACAACGAGGCTTCTCTGGCCACGCACATAGGTGTGCATTCACCCACACCACCAGCCATGTGCATGTCTGTGCGCTCAGCCTGTGCCACCCCAGGGACTGCATCACGGATGAGGATGCAGCGCACAGTGGGCTCGTACATCCCAAATAGGAAATGTTTGTGGAATGGTGCTTGGCAGGAGCCGGGTGTTTTGCCGGGCGGCTCTGACTTCAGCAGGGAAATATGCTGCTGGCGGGGAGCAGCGGTGCCGTGCGCTGGGAACGGGCCAGTTCTCACCACCCTCTCCCCATCCCGTGTGGCTGGGATGGATGGGAAAGGCCAGGGGCTGGCGAGCATCGCTCAGCGCTGTCACAGGGGTTTGTCACCCTGTCCCCCCACCAGCATCCCTGGGGCATGGAAGTGTCCCTGAACCAGGAGATGGCCCAATGTCACACTGAGGAAGGGTGGCAGCGTTGGATGAGCACCCCGAGCTTGCCTCAGTGCCCAAGGGAGGATGCTATGGGCAGCAAACCTCTGCCACCCTGCCCAGCACCTTGACACCGGCATTGGCATGGCCATGGTGTCCCCAGGCACAGCCCCTGGCATTGCTCTATGGGCAGGGGAGCCCTCCCCTGTCTGCACAGAACAGCCTGTTCTCATGCCTCCAAGCAGAAACAGGAGAGACATGTTCATTATAAAAAGGAAAATAGTGAATCTGTGGTTTAGTGCTTACATACACATAAACCACAACTTTTGTAGGCCTTTTTTTCTCTTTTTATTGACCCGATAAAACACTAGCAGGGTTTTCACCCTGTCTTCCTCACAATTCCCAGCCTGGCTTTTCCACATGTCACCCTTTTCAACCCTGAGGCTGTGAGATGTCATTCCCCCAGTCCCCCAGTACTGCCACCAGCTTTGATTTGCAGACCTCAGACCCTGAGATGTTCTTAGGGCAGGAGCTGGGAACCTTTCTCCGATCCTCAGTGGAGGCAATAACCACAGCTCAGTGCTAGAAACAACCTGAGGAGCTGTTTTTAGCCACATTCCCTGAGCCACAGGGGGTTCCTGAGTGCCCCAGGGAGACACAGGGATGTTGGGTGGTCTGAGAGATGCCTGAGCACCCCAGGGATGTTGGATGCTCCCCGGATATGCAGGAGGATGCTGCATGCCCTGGAGATATAGAGGGATGCTTAAACATCCGAGGGATGCAGGGATGAT
>JASSUY010019139.1:0-12452 GCA_032466535.1 Forpus xanthops | reverse complement strand
ACAAGGAAGGAAGGAAGGTGGTCACCTGGGGGGGGGGGTGTCTCCTGCTGCCCATTCACCCTCCGGGGGTGCCTGGGGCTGCTGCTGGGGGCGATGGGATTAAATCCAGAAGGGAAAATATCCTGGAGCAGGTGCAGCTTGTGACAGGTCTGAACGGCTGCCAGCCGGCTCGGAAATCCCAAACACATCTGTGCTCATCAGTTGGACACCAGATGGGACCAGGGTTAGTGTTTTGGGCTGGGATGGAGCTGGGGAGGGCTGCCTGCTCCGGCCCAGGATGCTCACATCCTGCATGCACTCCCCATATACTTAGCCTGATATTTTTAGTGTGTTTTTCCAGCTGGAGGCCAGATGCCTCTTGGGGTATGGGGTTACACCAGAGACCACAGCAGTCTCTGAGAGGCACTGTGGTTCTCCAAGCCTCAGCTCTGCCCACAGCTTCTCACTCCACGTCCTCTGATGAAACCAAGCTCCTTGCCTCCCAGGGTCCTGCAAGCATCGATCAAGCCAGAACTGCAAAGCCCTAAGGGCACAAAAGCCCTGCCTAAGTGCTAAATACCATCATCCCCCGATATTTTTAGTCATTGCCACACACCTAGTTCCCTGGTGGATTAGGACTGTCCCAACCCCGAGAGCATCTCATCTTTATCCCAATGTCAATGGGATGGTACAGGGACGGCTGAATGCACATTGGTGGCTCCAAGCAATCCTGCAGCTGAGCTATACTGAGGCCAGCTCTGTGCACCCCAGCCCTGTGCACCCCAGCCCTGTTCATCCCAGTCCCATGCACCCCAGCCCTGTCTGCTTCAGTGGCAGCAGATAACAGCTCACCCGCCTCCTTTCTCCCAGCTATTTTTAGCATGTCAGTGGCTAAATCTGGCACCATGTGGGCTCAAGGTTTCCTGGCGGCAGGTTGACTGCTGTCCTGTACAGCATCTTTGAGCTCCATGTCTCCCTATGTCTGCTGCGAGCACTGCTGTGCTCATTGGGGTGTACTCAGCATCAGACCACACTGCCAGTTGGGAAAACCATCCCGGCGTAGGGGTAGCAGCAGTAGGTTTGGAGTTTCCTATCCCCTTGGCACTGACTCCTGCCCCATGTAAGAACTTGCTCCCGAGTGAGAGAAGTGAGGGGCAAACCCTGACCCCAAGCACCAGCATTACAAGCCCTGAGGATTCGCAATGGCTTCGCCCGGTCTAACCTACAAGCAGGGGAATGCCACTGCCCACCTCCCCCTTCCTACAGGGCTGGGGTGATCAAGGCACGTCTTCCCTCCCCATCTCTCCTTGTGCCCTGTGGCCAGACAGAGCTGGAGCCTGCAACTGTTCTGATAAGAGCAGGAAGCTGCTGAATGCAGAAACTCAGCTGCAGGGACTTGCGTGCCCATGAGGAGGAGGATGTACCTCCTTCCAGCCCTGCCTCTGCCCAGACAGGGCTCAGATGGGGGGCTATGAAGGCCCCTTTCCCCCTACACTTACCCCTAATCCCACTGTTGCTGTGCATGCACAGGTTCATTCCCATTGTGTCCCCCTCTCCACCTCTATCCCCATCTTCATCCCCATTGCTGTCTCCACCTCCATCTCCATCCGCATCCCCATCCTCATCCACATCCCCATCTCCATCCCCATCGTAATCCCCATCTCTATCCCTGTCCCTATTCTGTACCGTTCCTGTCCCCATCCCCATCTCCATCCTGATACCCATCCCATCCCCATCCCCATCTTAATCCTCATCCCTATCCCCATCCCCATTCCATACCCATCCCAACCTGTCCCCAGTTCCCATCCCTTGTCCCCTGCTCCGAATACCCCCGAGGTGCTGGTCACATTCCGAGGGATGCTCAGGAACACTGCACCCATGGCACAGAGCCCAGCACCCGTTCAGGGAGGGCTGCACATCCCATGGCTGGCAATGGCCGTTCTGCTGCTCTCTCCCCTTCCCTCTCTCTTCCTTTCTGAAAATTGATAATTAACCTTTTGTCCATGGGGCTGTTGTGTTTATTTGGTGCAGGCGGCTGCAGGGCGCTGATATGGAAATCGCAGCCGGCAAGCAGCTCCCCGTCCTCCCCGCAATCTGCAGCCTCGCACAGCCGTTGGGCAGAGATAAGCAGGTGCTTATTCACAGCCCTGCAGCTGCCTGCGAGGGTAGCCCTACCTGATCACTCCAATCTCAGTGAAAAACTACTTGAGGTTAGGCTACCGCGATGGAGAGAGCCGATAGGGACCGCGCCAGACAGCTCCCCCGGCTCTCGGCCCGCGCTCCTGCCTCCCTCTGCCCACGTCCTCTCCGCTCCCTCCGTCTCCCTGCTCTGTCTTCCCCGTTATCTCCCTCTCCACATCCCTTTGATTCCCTTTTTTTTCCCCTTGCAGAATTTGCCTTTGTGTTTCACGAACTCTCGGCGGTTCCCGTTCCCCAGCCTGGCCACCTTTCTCCTTCCCATCCCCACCTCCTGCCTTTGCTCCCGCATCCGCATTTCCTGGCGGACTTGGGCATCTACATGGAAAAACCCAATCCCAGCTTCACGCTTGCAGCCCTCAGAGCCGTGCCAACCCCCAGCCCCAAAAAGCAGCCCAGCTTTGGGGGGCAATGGTCTGGTTTTGGTTCGGTAGCTGCCGGTGGTGTTTTGCTCACGGGTTATTGCTGCCACTTCCTTTCACCTCGGGTTTCCCCCCCTGCATCTCTCTCAGATGGAAAGGGGAAGGCAGTGGGGTGCTGCAGGCGGAGGGGGGGTGCTGATGCAGTGAGTGCATGGCCACGGGGTCGAGCGGATGCCCTCGGGGCATTCCCAAAGGAAGCGTGCGGAACAGCGCGGGGCTGGCGCGGTGTGAGGGAGGGCAGTGAGTGCCACGGCGGGGCCGCGGCTGCCCACGGGGGTTTCTGCCTTCTGCCCCCCTCTCGCTCCGTTCCCGCTTCTCCTTCTCCCGGGGAAGTTCCTGCCCCGCGGCCTGCGAGCGCCTCTGACTCAGAGGGAAACCATCACCGAATGCCTGCAGGTTCCCCCGGGGGGGGCTCAGCTGTGCCGGGGCAGACCCCACATCCCCAGGGGTTCCCTCCGCAAAGGGGGGGGCTCTGTGTCCCCAAGGGTTCCCCGCAGGCTGACACAGACCTGGGACCCCACGGGTTCCCCCCCGGTGATGAGCCAGACCCGGGGGTCCCAGGGGTTCCTTCTATACCAACCCATACTCCAGGACATCAGGGGTTCCCCGCACAGCCCCTTGTGCCTGCAGTTCTCCACAGGCTGATCCAGACCTTAGGCCCTAAAGCTTCCCTCTATGTCAACACAGATCCCAAGGGTCTCCCCCATGCTATGGAAGACCCCAAGGGTTCCCTTCATGCTGACCCAGACCCCAGGGCCCCACGGGGGGGGCAATCTCTGGTCACCAGCATCCTAGTGCCACTGATGCTCTTGCAGCTGCCCAGGCAGATGCTCTCCTCTATGTCTGCAGAGCAAGCCCTCCAGCCACAGGTGACAGTGGGGACACGGGGCTGCAGCTGAGGGGGATTTTCTGAACCAGACCTGAAACCTCAGGTTTTGACTTGCTGCCCAGGGACAATCCCGAGCAGCAGCTGCCACCTCTAATCCCCATACACCTTCCACCTCCCATTGCAGGTGAGCCTGGCCCCCATCCAACGTGGCTTAACAAAACCATGGCCTGAGCCCACCTGGGCCTGCATCTACCCATCCCACGAGATAAAAGGGGAAGAGGCAAACCCGTGAAACGCGACTGGAAACCCTGCTGGAACCTCTGCCTGCCCTCAGTCTGTACAGCCAGGCTACTCTGCAGTGGGGCACAGGCATCTGCAGTGCAGGTAGGATGGAGCTGGAATCCCCCAGCATCACTGGGATGTGGGATGCAGGTCTGGGGCAGAGTCTTGCTGCGGGCAGCTGCAGCATCTCCCCTCAAAAGCACAGCCCCAAGTGGGTTGGGGCTATGGTTTGTAGCTGCGTTGCCCTTTCCCCCTGTGCATCGGCCCCATACTGGGGCTTCCCCTTGTCTCCCTGCAGCACTCAGACCACACTCACCATCCCCTGGGGCCCCAGGCTGCACCCAGAGGTCAGAGATGCAGCAAATCTTATGACACCCTGCCTTACCCCTCTCTACCCCACAGCCTGCGCCCCACAGCACAGCACCCCCACGCTCTGGGACCTTCCTCCCCACTTACACCCCACTGCCCCTTCCCCATCCACCCCCTGAGAGCCCCACGCTGGGAGCACAAAGCGGGGAGCCCCGGGAGCCATCTGCAGGAGCGCAGGTGGCCACCGAGACATGCCATCTGCTCAGCCACCTTCGGGGACCGTGCGGCGCTGCTGTATTTTTAGGACACGTTTCCTCCCTCCCACCTGCAGCCCGGAGCTGCTTTTGGGTTTCTAACAAGTTTTTCCTCTCGCTGGTGGCTGTTGCAAAGCCCAGGCCCTGGTGATGGGGAAGGCTGACCAGGGGGAGCAGGGATGGACTGCAATGAGGGGTTTGGTACCCAATGTGGGGGTTATCCCAAGTGCTGAGCAGGCCAAGGTGATGCTGGAGCCAGGCTGGGTCATGCACAGCGCTGATGCTGCAGACAGAGGACATCTTCATACCCATGGCTGTCCACAGGCAAAGGGGACAGTGGGATGCAGGGATGAAGCAAGGGAGGTGAGCCCTTGGTGCGGCAGCATGGTGGTTGTGCCACGCTACACTGAGGTGGCCATGGTGCGCTACACACTGCAGTGACAATATGCCAAGCTCTATCATGTTGTACTGAGCTGCACCACACTGTGCTGCATCTATCCCTGTGTTGCACAGGCCACGCTGTGCTGGTTGCACCATCCTGCACCGCATCGTGCCAGCCATGCAATACCAGGCTGCATCATGCTGGCCTGCCAATGCAATGCTGCAGCTTTATATATATATATATACTGCAAATAGCCATGCCGTGCTGTGCCATGCCAAGCCATAACCATGCCATATGATGCTGGTTATACCGTGCCATGGTGTTCCTGCCTCACAGTGCTGCCCATGCTGACCTGCACCCGCACCGGTCCCTTGCAGTGAGGAAGTGAAGCCGGCGTGAAGGGGAAGTTGTTGGAAAGTCAGACCGGAATGGCTGATAGGGAAGGCAGAGCTGGGCTTGGTCGCAGATGGTTCCTGTTGGGGAAGGACACGGGTGCAGCTGCCCGGCCCCCCCTACCCGCTGCACTATCACTGCCCGGCAGCTGTTCACCTTCCCCTTGCCATGGGACACGGCTTCGCTGCCACCACAGCCCCGGCCGGCACATGAGCGGCCCTCGCGGCACTGAGCGGGCAGGATCCTGCTCCCCACCACTGCTCAGCATCCCCCTGCCCAAGGCGGCTCCGGGACCAACCCTGGAGCAGTCTGTGCCGGGGTGTTGATACCCATCCCCTGCGATGCTCACAGGACCCCCCAGGCCGGACAGCCATCCCTCCAGGGCAGCGGGCAGGACCAGACAAGGTAAGGCCAAGGCAGTGATGGGGGGAAGGCGATGGGTGGCTGTGTCCATACCATGTGCCATGGTGCAGGTGACTCTCCCCAGTCATCTTACACTGGACACTGGGTTTTGCACTGAGTGGGCTCCTGCTCCCCAAGGGTAGCATATGGCCCATTCCCATCAGTGCATCCCCAATGGGGACCAACATGCAGGAGTGTTGAAATGGGACATGGTTGCCCCCACGGCACCAATACCGCAGGATACCACAGGTTTGCCATCACAGGGACCCATGTGCATCCTGCTCTGCAATTCACCTTTCCATCATGAGTAATCAGTTTATTTACAAGGTTTCAATCCTCTGTTTACTGGGTGTATTCATGCATTCTTGGGCCAGCAGCACGCATGCCACTCAGGAGCAGTTTGCTTGCAGCATGGCAATGTTGAACCTCCATGATGCCAGGACATCCGGCTGCCCTGTGCTGGAGCATCCCCCTGGCACCAACGTGGCCAGACACAAGGCAATGGGTGCCTCACAGTCCGGCCTTGGCAAAGGGCTGTATTAGCACTGGGGGGGCTCCTGCTGGGCCCATGCCTGGGCAGGAAAGCGGCTGCTGGCTGAGTCATCAGCATTTGTCTGCCCTGAGTGAACAATACTGGCCCTCTGCCTCACTTCCCCTCTCACACCCTATCCCCACCGGCACCGTGCTCTGCTCACAGCCCCCTGCCCCGCTGCCCAGCCCTGCCATCACCCACAGGCAGGGGACATGGCATGGACAGGGGTGTGGGTGCACTCCGGGTGCTGAACCCATTGTACCATGTCATGCATGTAGGAGCTGCACTGGGGTCCTTGAACCCGGATCTATGCATCCCAGGTGATGGACACCCACTGCGAGCCATACGGATGCAGTATGGGCACCGTTGTTCAGCAGGCTGCAGGGAGGGGAGCAGTGCATATTGCTGCAGGCTCACTGAGCTGCCCGTTAGGCTGTTGGCAAGGGAAATGCTTATTTTGTTGGCCAAATATCTCTGCAAACTTCCTGATTTCCTTGTGGCCAACGAGGCAGCGATAGGGCTGGCAGGGCCGTTGCCTGCCCCGTGCTCTGGCTTCGGCGCAGAGAGCTGTTATCTCCCATGCACAGTGGGCAGGGAAGAGGTGGAGAAAGGAAAATGAAATACAGCAGAGGTGGCACATTTTTTGCTCTTGATAACAAGCCCTGCTTTTAGCCTGGGAACTTAGAAACAATGCAGGTGGTCAGAGACAGCCGCAACGTCCCCTGCTGCTGCAGTGCATCTGGACCTGGTCACAAATCCCAGACCTCTCTGCTGTGAGGCTGTGGCTTCCCATGGCATGGCACGGATCATCGCTGACCTCTGTGCAGTCACAGAGCAGTGAGGGGGTATTTCAGCCCTGGGGGCTGTTCTGAAAGCAGCCCTGGGGCAAAGCCATGTGCTGGAGCGAAGGCAGGCTGCGCTGCACCACCTCCCACTAGCTCCAATTGATTTTTGCAGGGATGCGAGGTGTTGGAAGTGCAATGCAAGCTAATTAAATTCCCATCACTAAAGAGCCCCGTGCAAGCAGTGGGATGGGGAGGGCTGGCAGGTACCCCGTGTTTGTGGGGGAGAAGGGGAATGCAGAACCACTGTTAATCCTATCAGGGCTGCCCACCAGGCAAGGAGCAGGGAGGGCAGCTGTGATGCAATGGCAGGTCTGAGAGATGCCCTCATCTCCACAGCTCTTGGAATTGCATGGAGGTCTCACATGCACCAGGCAGTATAAGGAGTCGGGTCCATAACTCTTGTGGAGCTCATCAGCACCATTTCCTATCCTGGCCTTCCAAAGGGAAGAAGCACTGTGGGGAAGGCACCGAAGGAGCTGGAGGGACCATGCTGTGCTCATTGGGGTTGCTCAGGGGGTTTGCTCACCATCTCACAGTGAATTCCCATTAGCCAAGGATGAAGCTGACAGTGCTGCCACAGGGTACCATCAGCATCTTTGTGCTTCCCGAAGCATCAGCTCCTGGAGGCAGGGCAGCACATGGCCATATCTGCTTTGCAATTAAAGCTCTTTCCAGATGACGTGGCAAAGAAAAGATGTAAACTTGGCCCCCAGCAGCCTCTAAACCTTAGGAGCAACCATAGGAATGGTGTCGTTTCCCAAAGTCTTCTGGTGTTTAAGCCAAGCCAGTGATTTTTCCGAGCCTGTGGTGCAAGGCGAGCAGGGACGATAAGCAGTAGGGGCTGGTTTCCCTTTGAATGCCATGACGCAGGAATGAATCTGTCAGCAAGGAAAACAGGATTTGGGTTTTTTTCTTTGAATGGAAGATGCTTTTTTTTGTTGTTTTTTTGTTTTTTTTTCTCTTTTCTTTATGGAAGTTGTGGGAAAGCCACAAAGCCCCAGGACCTCCTTCCTGGTGGGAACAGCGGAGGGGCTGCTCCTTTCAGCTGAGGGAGTGAAGGTCCAGGGCTGCTGCAGGGGAGGTGGCCCTGATTCTGGGGACACCCACAAGTGGGCACAGAGGGAAGGAAGGCACAAAGGATCCCCCTTTCATCAGGGGCTGGCGAGCAGCACTTCCTGCCGAGCAGATGTGACCGCAGCGGATGCAGCTGCAGCGGGCGATAGCCAGCGGGCAGGCGAGCTGTCTCTGCGGCCACTGGCTCCCCACCAGCTCCTTATCTCCCCTTTGCATTCCTCCATGAACTAACACGCAGGGAAATGCAGACAGGGCTCCTGCAAGCGGAATGCCAAAGGGAGAGCACCAGAGCCTGCAGCTCGGCTGCTGGAGCTCTGGATTTAGACACTGAGGTTCAGGCCACAGCATCTGTGCATGCAGCTGGGCAACGGGAGCATCTGTGGTCACATTGATCCTGCCCAGCCCAGCCCAAGCATGGCATTCCCACAGGGATGCTCTGAGCAAACAGGTCCCCGTGGGAAATGGGGTCTGTAAAGTGAAGAGTGTTTTGCATTGCTGCATCTGCTTGTGAGCATCCACAACCACATTATCCACAAATGCAAGGACCACAGAGAGGCACCCAGGGATGCTCTGCTCCCAGGAGGGAGAGGGCAGAGATTGAGAACCCAGACGGACAGACAGACCCGCTGGGGTGACACAGGAAACCTGCAGCACGGCTCAGTGCCTTTGCCTCCAGACAGGCATCCTTGAGAGCCAGGCCATGGCAAGAGCCCCAGCACAGTGCAGGTGCCCATAGGTGCTGCCCGGCATGCAGGGACTCGAGATAGAGAGAAGGGGAAGGTGGGATAAACCCTTTTCCAAGAAGCCTGGGGCTTGCAAAGGGGGCACAGGGCTGAGCAGGAGCCCAGGTTGTGAGACCTAAGGGAGAATGGAGAAGGGGAACAATGTCAGTGCTGGCCAGAAGAAGGCTGAGAGGCTGAATGAGAGCTACAAGGAGACATGTGACAGGTCAGGACTGATGTCTGGGCATCCAAGAGGTGTGAAAACCGACCTCAGCACTGTGGTGACTGCAAAGGCACAAGTGGAGCATGGGGCTGGGGCTGCCCTGGGGGCAGTGTGAATGATGGCACCACTATGTTGCCCCCAGCCTGTGTGCTTGGCTCTGATAGTGGGTAAGGGGTCATGTGCACGGGCAGATATGGGGCCCAGATGGTACATGGTGGTGACAGTTTCCTGCAAGGGCTGGTGCCAGTTGCCCTCATCTGCCCTCAGTGAGCACCTTATCTACTGGCACACACCATGCCAGGCCATGGTGGTTCCCTCTGGTCCCAAGGCCATGCTGTGGGGAGGCCTTTTGCTTCGAGCAGGTCCTCAGCATCTCCACAACCTGCCTCACTGCAGCCTTTCTGCACACACACCCAGTGGGGAAGGGGGACATCCCCTTCTCCCCACTGGTCAACCAGAAGCAATGGGAAGCGATGGACGATGGTACCAACACCATCCCATGGGACACTCGTGGGGATGGTGGTGGGAGCAGAGAGCGCAGGCAGCAGCCGCACAGGGCAGGATGCAGGCGTCAGGAGATGCTGGCTCCTCAAAACAAAGGGAGTGTGAATTGCTATAACGTGTACAGTTAATCCCCACTGCACGCTGCGCCATCAATCACACACCGGCGTGACCAGCACCAAGTCATTACAGGAGTTTCCACCCTCTCTGCCGGGTGGGAACTCGGTGGGGCCCCATCCTGACCCGCTCCAGATTTGCTGGGGGAAGGATTGCCAGGCCCTGGGCTGGGACAGATCCAGGCATACGCTATCAGGCCCTGACAGGCACTTATCTCCCAGCGTGGCCGTTGCTTTCCCATTGCAGTGCAGAAATGGGGTTGGCCCCATTGCCCGCCCCACTGCGCCACATCTGCCCCATGCACTCAAGGGCATGAGGAATGGGGGATGCTTCCCCACCAGCACTGACCCCAGGGATGCCAGGCCCCCCTCTGTCCCTATCGATGGGACCCACTGTGCTGTGGGAGTACATGGCAGCACCCAATGGGCAGTCCCCAGCCTGGGCTGGGCAGGGACCTGGCTTGTGGGGGCAAGAAGGGGTTAATGCGGGGAAGTTTGCTCACTCTCGGCAATGATTTAAACCAGACAGAAACGTTCTGTCATCCATCACGCTAACATCCAGATCATTGTGTTTTAAAGTGTCTGTAATTGCGGCGATACAGAGACTAGGAGGAAGATAAAGGCTGGGAAGATGCAAATGCAGAGGGGAAGCACCAGCACCCAGCGGGGAGAAACCCGGAGAGCCCTGGGCCCCTTGGCTGAGGGCTGAGTGAGCCCTGGGGACAGCCATGGGGACAGATGTAAGGGGATCCTGGGGTCCTCCCGCTCAGCTCTGGGGCAGGTTGCAAGCGAACAGAACCAGGGACAGGCATGGGCAGGAAGGGCCCAGATCTGCTTCACTAAACGTGATTTTTATAGCACAGTTATCTTACTCCCTTGCTATCCCCAGCTTGGCGCTAAGTGGTACTTCTTATCTCTCTGCTGGAATCCCCTGGCTCAGCATGAGGACGGTGAGCTCCTACCCAAAGCACGCAAGGAGGTGGCTGTGGGTATGGCCACGGGTGACTGGGCTTTGTCCCAGTGGCCATGGCCACGTGCAAGCACACCGACAGGGAATTATTAACATTCAGACGAGGCCCGCTGAATGAAGAGAGCTAACACAAATGTTTATTTTCACAGTAGTGAATTATGACTTCAATAGACCAAAATTACAGGCTGCGTGTGTGGAATAGAAATGAAGCAGACCCTGCCACCCAAACGCAGGGTGCATGGGCAGCCGTGCCTGGCTGCATCTGCCTTTGCTCATGGGCTTATGGGGCAAGATGGTGCCGAGCCGGCAGGTATTTGATAGCATCCTTCAGGTGCATCCCAAGCTGACCAGGAGCTGGGGATGCTGCAGCTTAACCTAGCAGAGCCCTGCAAGGTATTTTTATGGGGGGACAGCAGGGAGGGTGTAGCTGCGCGTGGGGAGGATTTTCCTCCACTGTGGAATTTCCCCCACTGATTTTTTGTGGAATTCCTCCACAAATGAAATTCACCTGAGAGAGGCTCCTTGAGAAAGGTCCCATAAGGAAAGAGGGCATAGGGAATAAGGGAAGAGCAGGAACAGGGAGAACCCCAGTGGGAAGTGCAGGGTATGTGATGCTGCCCAGTGCGCACATGCAGCACTGAGTGGTGTAGATACAAGAGACCACAAAACCTTCATCATCCCCCAGCAAGGCAATATCCCCGCTGTGAGCTTCCCTCTGGGAATGAAGGATGCTAAAAGCAAGCTGGAGGTTGAGATGATCCAGAGTGCGGTTGGGAGCACTGGGTCAGTGCGGCACAGCACCTTCCCGCTGCGACCCCATCAGTGGGGGGACATCGGCTGTAACCGTACAGTGGCCATGCAGTGACCACACAGTGCTAATGCAGCAGCCGGGCAGAGCCACCGCGGTCCCCAGCTCCCGGCGCTGGGAAGCAGGAAGGGATGAGCGATACAACAACCAACCATGCTGATGGCAACTCGCAGAGGGAAGGCAGCTGCCAAGCAGAGTAATTACGCAAGGAGGCAGGGCTTCAGCGCAGGGAAATTAGCAGGGCTTGTGTTACCCGGCGCATAAGAAAGCGACAACATCGTAGTAGGACTTGGGGAGGTTTAATGTTCCCCCATCTGGCATGGGGCACGCAGGAAGGGCACGTTGGGACTGTGTGTAAGCGGGCAGTGCTCTGGATGCCTGCACCGTTCCCTGCACTGCTGTGGAGAAAGGGCTCCAGTGACATTCCCGCTGTGCCATCGCCACGCAGTCACCCCAGGGAGCCCCGGCAAGGCCAGGCAGGGTGGAGGGCATCCCGAGGGCAGGCAGGGGTGAGCACGGGAATGTTGAGGGCTGTGGGGTTTGTGGCTGCGCATGTGGTCGCTGCTATTGCTCGTCTCTCACAGAGAGAAGCAGAGCAGCCACAACACCAGCACCCTGCAGCCCCCCTACCCACCCCCTCACTCCAGATTGGGGGGGGGTCTCAGCTCCATCACCCTGACCGCCCCCACGGCTCCACACAGACCCTGGCTCCATTCCCTCGCAGAACCCCTCATCCCGTGCAGACAGTTCCCGGTCCATTGCAGCCCTCTGACCCTCACTCTTCAGCACCCACAGTCCCCTGTGAGCCCTGACCCCTCTGTGAGCCCCAGCCTCTTGCAGCCCCCAAGGCCCATACACCCCCAGCATGTCTCTCCAGTCCCCAGGCTGTCCCCAGCCCTTGAGCAGCTCCCTAAGCCCCGTGCAGCCCCTCCTGTGCCGGACAGGCCCCCGTACCCCTATGGAGACCTTGATGCTGCACAGTTCCGCATTGTTCTGACGGTGATCCCCTGTGCCGTGCAGCACCCCATGTCTCCCTGCAGCCCCCCATTTCCCAGTGTAACCCCCCTGTTCTGTGCACCTCCCGGCGCTGTGCAGCTCCTTCATATCCCCATTCAGGCCCCACAACACCCTGCATCCCTCCATGCCTCTGTTCTGACCCCCATAACCCCGTGCACCCCCATGTCTCTGTTCTGACCCCCACAACCCCGTGCAT
>JASSUY010019138.1:0-25070 GCA_032466535.1 Forpus xanthops | reverse complement strand
GCCTGAGGGGAGCGTGAGGGGAGCGGGGGTAAGGCCGGGCCCGAGGGGCCTCGGAAGGCGGCGGAGGAACGGCCCCTGCGGGCCGCGGCGGGCGGGATGGGGCGTCCCGCTTGGGTCCGCGGGATGCGGCGGAGGTGGTAAAAGTTTCCCCAGTAGAGTGAATGACAGGGAGGGACGGCTCTGCGGGAGCCGCAGCCATAGCCGCGGGTGCGCGGCTCCTCGTTGCTGCACGGGGAATAACGAGAGGTTCGCTGTCTCTAAGGTACCCTGCGGTGAAGTGATGGGGTTTGGCTGTGGTACATCCCCCGGCACTCCTTTCTCTCCGTGCCGGCGCGCTGCAGACAGCAAACCCCTTTTCCCTCTGTTCTCGGTGGCGGTTTGAGTGTCGGTGCTGATGGAGTCCGTCCACACCGGGCTCCTGGCACGGCGGAGGGAGCGTTTTGTGGTCTGTGCTGGCTGGAGGTGCACGAAGCCGTGCTGGATGTCAGGGAACGGTGCCGGCAGCCTTCAAGCACCGTACGTGTGAGGCCCGAGCGAACCCAGCCCGCGGGGAGAGCCTTCATCCTGGCCGCGACCCTCCTCATCCTCCTTCCTCCCTCATCGCATCTCCCAGGGTTAAATTCCGATGGGTTCCTCTATGGCAGAGGCACCGGGATGAGGCCTGTGCTTGTGGCAGGGCCCCTGGGATGAGGCCTGGCTGTGAGGAGGGCAGGAAGGCACTGCCCGGGGCTGATCTTCCTGTGTGTGGTAGGGGAAGAGGGGTGAGACCTGCCGTGGCCTCATGGAAGAAGCAGTTTGGCTGATTGTGGCTGAGGAAGAGCTGTGTGGGCTTCTGGGGCTTGAGGCTCCCCTGCGGTCAGTGAACATCACTGGAAATCAGCCATGATCCCCTTGCGAGGGCAGGAGCAGGAATATTCCCTTTAGAAAGAGCAGGTTACCCGCTCCTTACCTGGGTGATGGGCTCTAAGAGGGGATCCTCTCCATTGGGCCTGGCAGTCCCTTCTCCTGGTTTCCCTATCACTTGACAGAGGGCCTTGTCTGGTGTTCCCAAACAACCCTGGGCTCTGCTCTCTAGAGTGCTGCTGCCCCATGGCAGCAGCATCAGCATGAGCAACTTCAGCTTCCCCTCCATCTGTGGGAGGGTTAAATCCCTTCCTTCACCTGCTCCTCAACCCCTTTTGCTCCACTGAAGGAGCCAGGCTCAGTACACTCGACCTGGGGCTGGAGCATCATTAGCAGAGCCCCTGGGAGTAGTGCCCTGCTCAGTCAGCCACGCAATTCAAACCTGTCACGTTTCGTGGTAGAACAACACAATTGAGGCAAAGTTTATTTAAATTGTGTATTGAAGCAAAAAGAAAAAGTTTCTTCTCCTGTTAGTGCCTGTTCTGAGGTAAAAGCTTCCATCTTCTGTGGGCTGTGTGTGTCTGGAAGCAGCTAAGTGGGGAATACGATGCCAAAAACCATCTTTGAAGGCATAATCTGCATGTGCTCAGCTCTGTACATGACACAGGTTCAGCAGGACAATGGCACTAGATTAGTCTTTGCAGGCATCAGGATTTACACAGGAGATGGCTTGATTGCAAAGTGCAATATCTATGGCCTGTAGGATTCCTTATCCTCCTATTCCATACTAATTCCCTCTCCCTGCCCACATCTTTCTCCTCGCGCTGTATTTTTATCACGTAGTTTATTTTTGTCATGACTGCGTTGTGCTCCTGAGTAACACAAGAAGACTGACTGCGTTACAAAGTTCAGCACTGCCTTCTGAGTGATATTTTCCACTGGTGAATAGGAGATGGCTGCTTGCAGGGCAGCCTTTTTCCCGGCCTTTGGCAGACCTCATGCCTGCAGTGGTCAATAGATCGCTGTATGCCTGGTTCTTCTGACAGGTAACCACCTCGTTGTTTTGACCCCGTGCTGCTGCTCGGTAATTGAAATACCTCCTCAGGATATATGAAATAAAGCATGGCCAAGCATGAAAGCACAGCTGCAGGCTTGTCCTGGCTTGCTGTTTCTCACAGGAACGCTGCTCTGTGGTCCTGGCAATGTGTTCTGATTGTGGCAGCATCTCCGAGAGGGAAAGCGAAAGGAGCAAGCAAGGGCTGGAAATGCAGCTCATTGTGCTTCTTGCTATCCTCGAGCAGGCTGCTGGTAGGTTGCTAGGTTTCATTAATCATATTTAAGTTTCTGTCACTAACTTTTAATTAAAAACATGCGTGATACCACTTTAATGAATGTACGGATGTTAGCCATCTTCATGCATAAAAATGCTTTTTAATTCCCTTACTATTCCCTTTATGGCCCTTAGCTGCTTTTGTTACCGTTTAAACAGCATACAGTAGCAGCTGTTTATCTTCCTAATACAACTTTTTCTTGCATCTGCATTGAGGAAACAGTAATGGGTTGAGGAAACAATTCCCTGGTATCCTTTAACAATATATTTGTAAGTAACTTGGCAGAAAGTATGGCAAAAGAGTGAACTCCGAGGCTCTTGTTGCTAGTAGCCCTGTGTCTAACCTAACTCTGCCTAAACTCTTAGCTGTTCCTCATGCTTTCATGGGCTGGTGAGGAAAGAAGGAAGCCCTCAATGCATGACTTTTGGTTCTGAGGAGCTTAACAAGGATCTTTCCTCCCAGATGATAACTTAAGATACCCTGTCTATTCTAGATTTGGTTCTGATGGTGTATTTCAATGCATTCGTTGCCTGTTGTGCATCTAACAGCCCGAGCATTTATTGTGATTTGCCATCTGGCACGTGGGTGTTTTATCTAACTTCTCATTTCAGTTGACAGCAACCAGTTTGGAAAGACCTTGTCCTGATGTGTTTTATAAGAGAACGTCTCAAAACTTACAGCTGACAGTGGTGCTGAGGGGTTTTGAGTTGAAATAGTCTCTTTCTAGTCTCGGTTTGTTACTGCTTCTGTGAGTTGGCCAAATAGAGAAGAAACACATTGAAAGCAGCTAATTTAAGGTTCCTCCAATTAATCCAACCCAACGTTAATCTCCCCCTTCCATTCAAACCCAAATCTTGTCATTCAGTTGCTGTCTTGACTGCCTGACTGGAAGGCTTCAGAAAATGGCAAGCGAAAGCTGGTGCTTCCTCTTGAGCTTGACTCATGCCATTCATGCATATTCATAGTAATGTCCTGCTCTAGGACCAGCATGATCCATTGAGAAACATTTTCTTTCATGTGATGTTCTTTTAGGCTTCCTCTAGTTCGAGGCTCGTGCCTTGTTTCAGGGAGAGGGGAGGAACAGGCGGCGATGCCTCTCTGCTCTTTGTTTTCATCGAAGGAAAAAGCAACGCTAAAAGCCATGGTTCTCATAATAGCCAGTCGCTCTAAATGGTGAAGATACCTTTTAATTAAGGAATGCCAACATAGGGGATGATGTGATTTACATTTTGTTTTGTCTCCCCAAATTAGTAAGGTATTTCTAGATTTAATTTTGAGCCTGAAGGTATCTTATAGACAAAAATGTTGTGTAGTATTCAGTGCAAATGGCAATGGAAAAATCAATAGGGGGAAGGAGAGAACAAATAGAACACTTCATTTTTACCTTTGGTTCCTGGGCATTAGATGAAATCCAAGTGCCTCAATGTAATGGGATAGAGGAGTCTGTGTGAATTCAAGGGGAATGTGGCTTCTCTGATCATGTTGTCCATGCCAGGAGTCCTATAGAATTTTAAACGAACAAAGTAACAAATGATATTCAGATGCTCTTAATGTGAGCAGAACAAAAAGGTTTACCTCAGGGCTAAGTCAGATCCTATCACTTCATGGAGCTTGAATCAGCATGATGCCAAGTCAATATGTGGAGCTCCTGAAGTTGTCCTGTGTGTTTTCCGTAGGAAGGGGTTTTGCCAATGTGACTGTATTGGTGGTGTTTTTCTTAATTTAAATATATATATATATATATATATATCTCCTTAGAAGCTGACAGCAAAATGCTTTGTTACATCCCACTGGAGAGCTTAGAAACCAGTTGGGAAAAAGGTATCTTTTTGAAGGGTGGCTGTAGGGATCAAAGGGAGCTCCTGAGAGGTGGCAGTGTCTGGAGACAGAGCTGCTTCCCACTTGCCTGAGTGTGTTTGATACAGGGTCAAGCTTCAAAGGGGAGAAGAAATAAGAGGTTGCTTAGGCAAGTGGAGATAAATAGTTATTGAGCATATGTGGGTGCAGGGATCCGCATGATTTGCCATGAAAGAGCAGGAAATAACAGGGCTAAACCCTGCCCTGGAGAGCTTGGGCACATCTCAGGAGGTCCCAGCTGCCTGAGTTGTCTTTCATTGCAAAGCCAGGAAGTGCAAGGAAAGACCATCCAGAAGGGGAAATGAGCATCTCCTGCATTTGGGTTCCCATATGCAAGGGCTGGTAAGAAGGATCTAGTTGTCCTGGGTTTGGTGGTTAACACAGCCCATGTCAGTAAATGGTGTAGAAAGCTACAGAGAAGCTGTCAGCTCCATCAGGGTGCTCCTGAGTTCGGGAGCAAAGGCAGCGGGGTCATTGCTCCTGAGTCCTCCAGGCTTCTGCCTGGCAGGAGGGCACATGCCACTGCTCTGAGTGTGCAGCCACAGTGCCACAGAGGGCAGGGACAGAAAGTAAACACCTCTGCTGGTTAAGGAGTGTGCTGGGCAGGAGGAACGGGGCACCCTGAGCAGCAGCCGCTCTTCCAGCAGCCTGGTGTAGGAAAGGCTGGTCCTCAGCTTCTCCCTGAGCTGGTGCTCGAGGACTCCAAATTACAGTGGGGTTTTACTGCTGGCTTTTAAGCAGCCTCTAGGAAATCCTGCTCAGATTTGAGGAGACAACATGCAGAAATGGATGTCCTTGTGCACTTCAGGCTGTTCTCACAAAAATCCCAGCCCTGAGCACTGTGTTGGATAGCAAGGGCTCTGCGTGGCTTTTACAGCCCTGACTTTGTTGTGTTTGGACAGCTGAGGTTGGCGAGTGCTGCGATGCTGTAAACAGGAGCCTTCAAACTCTTCTGCAGGAAAGCAGTTGAGATGAGGTAAATAGGAGAGGCACCCTTGGTGTGATGAGGAAAAGTTAGTGCCACTCATCCTTCTTTGTTCTGTTCAACAGCAAAGTCTCCTGTTGGAGACCAGATACTGGGATTTCTGCTTGGGGTTTTCGAAGAGTTCCTATAGTCTCCTCATGGATAGGAGGAGCAGAGGTCTGGACAGTCCCATGACTCAGGAGGTTGTTTGCCACCAGCTGGGAAGGCATATCTGATCCTTGCAGTGTAACTGGGAGCATTTGGGAAAGATAACAGTGAATGAGCAGCTGGAAGTTTCCTAGTCTGTCATCGGGGCAGGAATTCCTATAAGGGGCAGGGAAGTTAACTCTGATTTGTTTGGGTTGTTGGTACTTACATAATGATCTCTGAGCTTTGGGACACCAAGCACATTAACAGCCTTAACCCATAGAGCAATGACCTGAGAAGGCGGAGGGTGGGAGTGTGTGTAATCATATCAGCACCTTGAGCACTTTGTCTATCTTGGTCCTTTCAGGGCATGGCGGTGTTATCTCCAACTCTAAAGAAGTTTGCTGTTTGCATGAGTTAACTCTGGATGTGTAGTGGGGCCTTAATTCCATTATGTGCTTTGAAAGGTTACAGAAGGACTGCAGGTTTTTATAGTACAGCCGTGGTAAACAGCAGCCTGGTTTCTGCTGTGCCTTGAATGGGTTACTTGTAAAGAATCTGGTTTGGAACCTGATGGATGGTTCTGGGCTCTTCTCAGATGATTTGGGTTGGAGTCAGACTTACCGCTCCATAGGGAACCCAGAAGGGCTGTGGGCATTTCTTAAGAGGTAAAATAACTAAAATAATAGGCTGCCATCAGTCACTCATGTTCAGAATGAACAGCAAAACAATTCTATGTAGGGATTTATATATTGATGTGATGTGATTTTATGTTTTATATACAGAAGAAGACAATTCAATGGGAATAACTTCACTTGTGATTGTAATTTGTTTGAAGATCAATGCCATAACTTAAATATCCCCCTTCTAAAGGTAGAAACGCTGCAGAATCACTTTCTTTATGTGGGTGGCTTACCTATTTTAACGTTCAGGTTTTTTTTCCTTAAAGAAGGAAATAGACGTTTTATATTTATCATCTCAGATGAAATGGAAATCTAAATATTTACATCTTTTCACTGGATCTGAGGTTGAGCACCAGCTGTAGGCGTTGCCAAGCTGTTTCGTTGTCTGCTTCGCTGGGTAAGTTGATTTCTTCAGGGCAGTGGGGAGATGGAGCCTCATGTTTCTGTTATCTTCTGTTCAGGCTCTGCATCTGGAAGGACTTCCCCTGTGGCTTTGGAGACCTGGCCTTACGTTCAGAGGGTGTTCTAGCCTAAACATGCTGGAAGCTAAACATGTGTTATCTGCAGCAGAATGCAGAGTTAACTGCAAACTGTGAAACCGGAGGGGGAGTTCAGGATGCGAGTATGTAAATAGCTTGGAGATATTTTGTGAACAAGAACAGAAGGGGGAGGAAGGCCTCTCGCTTGCTTTTTCTCTGCCATCCTCATCTCCTCAGTAGCACTCGTCGTGGCTGACTTTCAGTGCTCTTTACAAGCAAAGGCAGAGGATTGCATCTGGTTAAGCAAGGGTAAACCAGCAGCAGACACCTGAAATGTTGCAGATCATGGCTCAGTAGAGGAGGCAGTAAAAATCCAGGAGTTTTCTGCCTCCAGTTTCACTCCGTCTTCCTTATCTCCAGGTGGGCTCTTAGCTTTTTGACCATGGTGCTCTTGGACTTTAGATCCACCAAAGCAAACTGATGGAGAAGCAGAGCGTACAGCTTTTGTTTTCCCTCTCTTCTTTATTCTGAAGTGTTGTTTACCCAGACTCTCAGGACCCGTTATTTGTCAGACCTGCATCTGGAGTGTAAAATACTGTTCTGAGTTTTAACTACAACAGATGGTAAACATCTTCCATCAAATACCCCCAAAGATGTGTTTAGCATGGACACAGTGTGTATTTTGTCTGTTTGGGGAGGACACAATAATTCTTAATGCTGTCTTGTGGTCACATTTAATGCCTATAAATAGGCTTTTCAGAAAGGCACATTTATCTAACGCCTTACCTCTGTGAGAGGGAACAGCAGATTTGGGCAAGCTACCTGATAGAGCAAACTTTACTACAGCTTCTGTGTGGTGTTCTGGCTTCCAGGTTTTAATCTGTCATTGCATTTAGGAGAGCAGGAGATGGGTTGATGTGATTGCTGAGGGTGCACGCTCTGATACCTCCACCTGATGCTTTGCTTGGAGAAATAGTAGTATTGGAAATGCAGCATCTCTGTGTTGGGGTGAGAAGACTCTGGATAAAGAAACTGCGCAGAGTTGCAGATTCTTATGAATGTTTTCTAACAGCAATAACTATTTATGCAAAGCTGTAAGGAAAGCTGCTCCTTGCACTTCATAGGTGCTCTTCTTTCTGTACCTGACCCTCTGGACCTCATCAGGTCAAGAGCCAGATCACACCTACAGGCACATCTGTGTGAAGAGGGTGGAGGGCAAGAGCCACCTTCTATTACCCTTTTGTCCTTCTCTCCTTTGTAGAGTTGCCCCAGCAGAAAAATGAGCTTGATATAAAGGGGTGATTTCATTGTATAACGGAGCCTCTGTGTTATCAAAGACTGGTATGTTGGAGCACTTCTTTCCCCCCCACACTCTGTACTGTGTTGTCTGTAAGTTATTTTGCTGAAAGAACTTATGTTTTGTTCCTTATCAGAGTAGAACTGAACAACGAGGTGATGTTTTATCTTAAACATCGTTACCAAAATCAGCAAAACTGTGTTGAGAGCATTCTTATTCCTGGTTTAAAGCCTGGGAATAATTTGACTTTTAGACCTCCTCTCCTTCCTGAGTCAAGTTAATAGCAGTAGCAGCTAGGAGAGTAAGGTTCTGATTATAAACAGGTTTAGAGCCACTAAAAAAGCCCCTTTCTCTGTTTGAGAACCACCTTTCTAATATTCATATCAAGTATTCTGCAAAGGTCTCTTGCAGCAAACTTGCAGATTGTGTGGATGTCAGTCTTTCCTGTGTATTTTATTTAACTTCCTAGAAGGATGCGTGCAGATCAGCTTTTCAATAATTCGGCTGTATGTGGAAACATGGGATCAAGGATGCAAAAGTTACCTGGAACTGCTTGTGCTGGGGGAATGCAGCATGTTGGCGCTCAGAAGCAGCTTGCAGGGAGGTGCTTTTTGCTGTTGTTTGGGGTTTCTGGAGGTTAAATCCCTGTTTCTCAGCCCAGGTGGGTACCTCAGGGCCTGCTCCATGTCTGAGGTTCAGCCAGATGAGGTGAACCTGCTGTGAGCGATGGCTGGGTGAGTGTCTGGGCGCACTGGTGCAAGGGGACTCACTGATGCTTATTTAAGCTTTATCCTTGCAGTCTGAAGGGCAGCAGCTGACCTGAACTGCCTGGTGTGGGTAACTTGAGCAAGGCACCTCTCCTCCTATGGAGACAGGCTGAGAGCTGCTGGGCTGGTTCAGTCTGGAGAAGACAAGGCTCTGGGGAGACCTTAGAGCAGCTTCCGTTGCCCAAAGGGGCTACAAGAAACCTGGAAAGGGCCTTTTAATGAGGGCATGTAGTAACAGGACGAGGGGGGAATGGCTTTAAACCTACAGAGGGGAGGTTTAGACTAGATACTATGAAAAAGTGCTTTCCTATGAGGGTGCTGAGGCGCTGGCACAGGGTGCCCAGAGAAGCTGTGGCTTCTCCATCCCTGGCAGTGCTCAAGGCCAGGTTGGATGTGGCTTGGAGCAATCTGCTCCAGTGGAAGGTGTCCTTGCCTGTGGCAGGGGGCTGGAACTGGATGAGCTTTAAGGTTCCTTCCAACCCAAACCAGTCTGACACTATTATAACTTGAGTAGTTAGTGAAGGCAGTATAAACACAGGCACGTGCTGCAGAGCCCAGGGGCTTAGCATTGCTGTTATCATAAGATATTCCATCTGGAGGTGGAAAAAAAAAAGCCCTTTTGGGTTTCTTCACTTCAAGGCTGGCAAGGAGTGCAGAGTGAGTGGCATATTTCCATTTGACTCATCTGTTGTCAAAATGATGACACCTGTGAGTCACATTAAAAATGAGACCTTGTAGGTGACTTGGCGCTTGGTTCTGGTGAGCAGGGAGCAGCTGTGTGTTGGTGTCATGGCTTTTTGGTTTTGTCCTTGCTAAGAAATGCCTTTATCCTCTCCTTGAAATGGGATGAAATTGATTAATGCTGCAGCTGATATTCTGGATGAGAAGTAAATAGGAGAGCCTGTTTCAGGTGGAATGCTGGATGTTAGCCATAAAGCTATTCAAATAACCTGCTCTACAGCTATTTAAAGCCCTAAAACCAAAAGAGAATTCAAGAGTGCCCAGTAGGCAGATGGTTGGGAAAGGAACACCCCACGATCAATGAGGCAATATGTAAATATTTTCAATCATTACCGCAGTACTGCTGTGTTGACATTGAAATTCTGAGTGCTATTCCATGGGACTCCTCATTGATCAGCAGATGAGCTCGGATAGAACAGAGTATAAAAGCCCAATATTGAGCATTATTATGGATTGTGGGTTTTGTTGACGAGAAGAGGCTTCCACTGAGGGCTATGGATGGATTTCAAACCCCCTTTAAGCATGTTAGTGACACACTGTGCTTCTTCCCTGGCTGTCAAGCACCATGTAATTGTTGTATTATTTCTTGAGCTTCATTTAAGGTGAAGTGCTGCATAGTTGAGTAATTCTCTGCTAGTTGCCACATTTATATTGGAAGGGGCAAGGGGGAAGTGATGTGTTGTTCTCTGCTTGAAATACACCTGGTTGTAAATGGCTGGAAAGGAAGAGAAATCAAATGGGTGAATTAAAGTGGAATTTGGGAAAAGATGCTACCAGCAGGCTGTAGGGACCCGGTTGGGCTGATTCACTTAGGAATCTTCACAGGGGTGATAACACTCATGCATAAAACATGAAGTGCCTTTAGCGCACACAGGTGCTGAACCCACCAAGAGGCTTTTGCTATTTTTGTCCCTCTCCTCCTCCACTTTTGTGCTTCTGGAAGAAAGCATCGTGTAGGTTTTACTTCTCTCAGAGGGCAGTTGGAACTTGCCTCCAAATAGGTGTTATAAAAGCTGCTTTTTGAGATCTGAACCTCAAACATACTTATACATGACATAAGTGCCTGCCTCAAACCAATACCATGCCAGCGTGGAGCAGATGCTGCTGTGTGCAGTTCCTGGGATGCCACCATGGAGGCAGGATGCTCTGTCTGGGGAGGTAAGGTGTCCTGGAACATTGCCACTGTCGGTGTGTGATGTTAAGCATGAACTCTTCGCTCTACATAGGCTGTTGAGAGGTTCAGAACAATCATGGGTGTTAGAAGATAGACACACACACATAAAGGGTGCATATGTGGTTTTCTAAATGTATTTGTCCCACAGCCTAACGAGAGCAGTGTGTTGGAACACCTCACACCCCAGTCCCCCGTTTCATGTGAGGGAACAATGACTTTTAAGAAGGGAGGGCGAGTGCTTTGCAAATGAAAAGCTCATTATTGGTACAGCAAGCTCCAGAGCCCAGGCAGCTTTGTGGAAACATTCTGCTATTTGCTTTCTCTCCCTTCCCCCTGGTCTGGCTGCTTCCAGTGAGTTCAGGACACTGTGCTCCTTGGGGAATGTAACCCCAGAGGCACTTTGGAGAGCCCAGATGCTACAAGCATTGGACAGAAGAAAATGGGTTAGGTGCCTTTTTGGACCGCTCCTGTTTTCTAGATGCATGTATTTTGCATGTTGATTAATTTCCTGGCACGTTCCAGAGCCTGTTCCTCTCATTACACAGTTCTGCAGGGTTTTGATTTTATTTCTCTCTGGTTTGTTGCTTTTCAGTTGCTCACTTAAATTCCCTTTATGTTTTCGGGTGGCTAACAGAGAACTGAACAGAAAACACCTTCTCTGAGGATAAAGGACTCCTGTGGCTGTTTGTGGTCTGAAGCTGATGCTTCCAAACCACGGGCATGCAGTGTTTGACCACAGCTGACACTCGTTCAGGCTTAGTATTTATTAATGCAGATTGTGCAGAAGCAGTAGGCTGAGCTAAAGCAGCTGTGGTGTTCTCCAGGAGCAGTTTGCCAGTTCATTTATCCCTGCGAGGTAGGGCTGTGAGTGTCTCTGACTCTGCAGAAGCAGCCTGTGAGTCTTGCTTTCTATTGCCTTTGCTTGGCAGGACTCTGATCTTGGGTGTGAGACCAGAGCAGTCACCAGTGTGTGTTCTGTTCTGCAGTAGTCACCAAGTGTGTTTTCAGGTGATGGTGAGGTTGGAGCTCTGTTGTCCCACCAAAGTGTTTTAGTGGTGGCAGTGATGATACCTCTTAGGAGCAAGGAGTGAAAAGTGGAGTGTAACACGAGTCAAGCAGGGAAGCCTTCATAAGCCAGCAGAAAGCGTCTTGTGATGAATCATCCTGCATGGAAAGGTAACTGGTAGTTCTGTCAGTGTAAAGTAGTGTTTTCAGTGTGCTGAATGTGAGCCACTTTCCTCTTGCAGGGTGGCACCTCTTCCTCCTTGCAAAGTGTATTTGCATGTCAGTCTGTGTAGTAATAACTGTGGAGTGCTGCTGTGTGCCTTGTGTGATGAGCTGGTTGCTGCTCCAAAGCCAAAAGTGGTCTTTGTGTGGGTTTCTGAGCTGCGAAGATGCCCAGAGACCTCTTTGGAGAGATCCCACCTTCCTCAAAGGACATTGAGGGAAGCAAGTTTATAACGTTCATCTTTGCAAATCACGCATAATAGAAATGTTCTTCTAGCCTTTTGGGAGCTCTTGAATTAACTCCTGTTTTGTTGGGTGGCTTTTTCCTGCTGGTTTGCTTTGGACAAATGTGTCCCTTGATGAATAATGCTGCAGGCTCCTGCATTTCAGTAGTGTAAGTTTAAAATAGAAGCAGTTTTAACTGTGTATTTGATTATCACTTATCACAAAATGCTTCTGAAATGCAGACAGGGTTAATTATTACCAATCTAAAAGAGGCTTAAAACTGACAAGTTTTGAGTTTGAGTTTTGCATTGGTAATCTGTTCTCACACCTTAAAAATAAGCAAATTAAGAATAGCATCAGCGAGGCCTCTGCAAACTGCAGTGATTTTCAAAAGCTCCGACTTGGGAATGCAGTCGTGGTGAATTGTGTATGGTTATGCCAGCGAACAGGCTTTATAAATACGTCAGGGTGTCCTAGGCTCCATTAATGATCTGTTACTTTCAGTTAAGGAAGATGCTGCTTCATTTCCCCAAAGCAATACTTTCTGTTGTTCAGAAGTGCTTTTGCTTTTAACCACTTTGGATTTCTGTACTGTTAGCAAGTGTGTGGAGAGCTCTGGCTGTTTGGAGTAATTGTTTCAGGCTTGCTGTCACTGAAGTTGTTTTGTCACCCTTCCCCAGCCTAGAAACACAGGGAGAAAAACCCCAACCCTGAATGAGAAAGGCAGGAAGCTGGTAGGAAGGCTGAAGGTTGCTCTTCTTAAACTGAAGAGGCTTTGTGTCTGCTCCCTGGGTTTGCACAGCTGCCCAGTGAGGCTTTTGAGATGACTCCCACAATGGGGCAGCCAAGCACCAAAACACTTGATGAGGCCAGCCCTGCTAATTCAGGGAACTGAGTTCTGCTCCTCAAAAGCGAAGGAATGGAGTCAGCCTGTACTTACATGCCTAGGTTGTGGTGGATGTTCCTTGTAGGCAGATACTGCCCAGCATCTATAGAAACTTGTCTAGCTTGTGACAGCAAATGCAGACTGGATAGTGACAAATCCCAGTGCCTTGATGAGTGAATTTTTGTAAGACATGTAAAAAATGCTAAGGCTTCAGCAGACCATCTAGATATTGGGTTTAAAACATACATATATATAATCCTTTATAAAAAGAAATGCAGTGTGAGGGCTCTTGTTTACTGGGAGCTCAGTGTGGTAGAATGGCTGAAAGAGTAACGAGGCCTTCCTGGAAAAGCCTTTAAAAGCTGAAATGCAAAGCAAGATTAAAATGTTCTATTTGAATGTATTTCCATCGTACAGATTTGAATAAGTGATTTAGAGGGAAAATCCTTTGGGCTTCAAATCATTGCATTGTGTAGAACAGCAGGGGAAGGAACGCTTTACTTTTCCCTTTCTGGAATGTTTTCTTAAAGGATTCCTTAGGAATTTAGTGGGTTAATTCTGCCCCAAAGCACGCACCCGATTTCTTGACACAGGTTTTTATCTCTGAAATAATCAGATACGTTCCTTTGATTGATGTCAAGATGTAATTCTAAAAGCAGTGGTGATTTTCACTGTTAATTTTGTTGTGAGCTTGCAGTGTCCATTTTATTTACGACGTGGTCTTGGCTGTATTAGTAGTTGGAACAAGAATGATAGTCAATAAATGAAAAGAAATCTAAGCTTCAGCTTTGTAGCACACAGCAGTCATTTGGGTGACATGAAGGAATGGCATCTAGTGAATATGAAAGATACCTGCATCTATGATGTGTGTTTCAAATACTGGTTTGTGGCTCAGCCTGGATAGCTGGGTCAGGTTGGCTCTTCATACGTGGTGCTTTTACCTCTCAAAGCAGCCAGCAAAGCTAAGGAAATGTTCTAATACCATTGTCTGGCTCGAGTGTTTCCTCTGCGTGGTGCACATGAGGATGCAGGCGTGTGGTGGCTGCTGTGAGACCACAGTGGAAAGTTGTACGTGAGCCAGATCTGGCACGTGGGAATCCCTCGTCTTTAAAACTCAGCTCAGGCTCCGTAGGACTCCAGACTGGACCTGTGGTTTCCAGCTCAGCTCAGATCCGCATCTCACAGTTGCATCACAGGAGGTTTTGAGGTACGTTGAGCAACTTGATACCCAACACTTGTTGTTGTAAACCCAGGCTGGGAAAGCAGAAGTGGCATTTATGCTCCATGCAAGTGGCTCAGCTCTGAATCAGCCGCTGACGTTAATAAGCATTTGTGGACTAAATATACTTTTAAGCTGTCCGGCTGCTTGCTCCTGGTGAGGTCTCTGAGATTAATGGTGCTGAAATGTTACTCACGTTTGCTCTTCCTCCAGGATCGATCTGACCTGTGCAAGCACTGGTATTGTTTTAAATGGCTGTGCAAGAAGGTACAGAAGTAGAGTGGTCACTTTTCATTAAACTGTTGGTCAGACACAAGTCTCTGTTAGCTGAAGATATCAGTGGTTTTCCCAAGCATGGAGCAGAGTATATTGGTGTATTCTTATAACCCTTTGCTTGTGGATGTTGGTCTTAAGGCTTGGATGCATGTCCCAGTTGAGGAGATGCTTTTTCTGGTGTGGATGCAGACCCAGATTGCATGTGCTGGTGCAAAACACAGCTCCTTTCCTGATCTGAAGGGGAAGGGAATATTTCTGCAGCCTGGAGTTCAGTGAGTTAAAGGCAGCTTTACTCTGAGCGGATGGCTCTTTGGAGTGTGTGGGAGCTGCTGAGGCCCCGTCTCCCTTGCACGCACGTGTGGCACAGTTATCTACTGATCTCTGTTGACTTCCGGAAGCCGTGCTGCCTGCCCTGGGTGACTTGGCAGGGGAAGGGCTGCACATACCCCATCCAGCTTTCCCTTCTCCATCCACTCAGTCAGACCTTGTGCTGCTGAGTGCTGTTGTTCTGTTCTGGCTGTTGGTTGGAGGCAGACAAACAGAGGATAAGCCAAGAAATTAAGGAAGACTTAGAGGAACTCAAATATACTTAGGGAGGTGTAGGAATCATAGACTAGTTTGGATTAAAGCTCATCTAGTTCCAAGCCCCTGCCATAGGGCTTCCGCTAGACCAGGTTGCTCAAAGCCCCATTCAACCATAAACATATCAAGAAGAGTGGAGTGATGGCTGGGGTGGGGATACAGCACATGTGTGTGCCCTGAAGTGCAATGCAGGTGCTTTAAGGTGGCATTAAAACCATTTTCCAGAGATTGGAGGTAATGATGAGTCTGTGCCTGAAGGAATCTTTTAGAAAGGCAATGTGCTGCTTGGCATAACAAAGCAAACCACGTAAGCTGCTTGGCAGGTAATGCTGTGTTGCCTGCTCTCAATTCCTTCTGCTCTCAGCCCTCCTGGCAAAAATCAGCCTTGGAGGAAAGCAGGTATCTGCTGGTTGGGAAATGAACTGCAAATGGGCTGCCTGGGGTTGACTCCTGGGTGCTTCTGGTTCACCAGCCCAGCTCTGCCATCCCTCAGGCCTGGCTGCTCCATCCTCTGCAGCAGCCATGGGAGGTGCCTTCTCTTCACTCCTCCTCCAGGTGTGGAAGGACTCGAGGGGTTTATAAAGGCAGCTCCAGTTTGTTTCCACCCTCAAACGTGGGATCCTTTGTGCTCTCCGGGGAGCCCACTGGAGGAATGCTGCGATGTGATGGTTTTTGTGTGTGATGAGGGAAACTCTTCAGGGGAGAGTTCCGGTATTTACAGAGAGCAGATGAGGGTGGTCAGTGCAACGCGTGCGAGTGGGGTTTCTTCTTTCTCCCTTTTGCTTTGTTTTGGTTTTGTTTTAATTTCCATGAGTGAGATGCCGATGACTCAGGGCTTGGAACACACTTTAAATCCCCGAGGTGCTCACTGCCGCCTACTATCACGTATTGAATTTCTGACATACCGGAGGGATGTCTGCAGAGAAACTCTGATGTGCAATTAGAAAGCGTTGTAGCTTTATGTTGTTTGCATAGGAGCCATTAGCATGGTATAACTGTGAAAAGAATGCAGCTTTATTCTTGCTGTTGATTTCCCATGGCAGTTAAGTGACTGTGTTTTATCTTCCTCTAGGATGTTGACACATGTGGACCAACAGTGACATCCTTTTCCAGCAATGCTGTCTTTACTCCCTCCTGCATTTGGAAGCATCTAGAGAGATATTTTGCAGAAGGTAGGTCCTGGCATTTCAGCTGGGTAGCTGTTCTTTTTCTTCTATGATAGGGAAAAGACATTTAGATGTTACTAGGGAGAATGGTAATGAGACTGATGGATGCTGGTGAGGGAGGGGATTAACCTTACCTTGGGTTCCACTTGAGCAGATGCTCAGGGGAAAGCATGATAAGATGGAGTCTGGAAGAATGGCTGTATGAGGCTTGGCAGTCAAAGGACGTGGCTCGCTTAAATTACACAGATATGTGTGTTGGTAACAAACCTCTTTAAAGCGAAAACTCAAGCTCTTTGCTTGCTCCTGTGTAGTCAGCACCCTTGCTTATCTAAAACCTTTCAAATAAATAAGTTAAAAGGAAGAATGGCTGCGCAGATGTGCAATTAACATAAATTCTTTGTGTCTATTTAAATCTAATGTGGGTCTTTTCCCCCTAAAAATCTTAACCTTGTTGCATATTATTTGTATTGAATTAAGCAGCGTGCAGTCTCTGGTGCTACCATAAAATTGTGGTTAATTTCTACCTTTTTTCCTCCCTCTGAACTTTTAATTTGCTTTTCATTGCCAAAAGGATTGGCATGCAATATAGAATGTAGCTGATGAAGCAAGTATGATGTGGGGTTCTTTAACAAGTAGATTTGAAGAGATTTTATGCTCATAATGAATGTATGTACCTGCTACTCTGTTATGCTGTCACCTGTGGAGTGTTGCTTGGGGATTCATTGTGTATGTGCCCAGCTCTCATCAAACCTCTTCCGTGTGGATTCTAGGAATGTACAGCATAGTGTCAAACCTGCCTCCAAAATTAGTGGCTAGGCAGGGTTTTTTTCACTAGATGGGGTGTCAGCTTCAGGCTGAATGTGTAGGTTTGCATCATCTTGTTTCCCCCAGTATATCCCTCACCATTCCCATGGTTTTTCCTATATCAGAAAGGATGTGTTTAACTTTTAACTCCACCAAATGTTTCTCTTTGTGCTGATGCTGTGGTATAGCAGCTTTGCATTTCTCCTGCTGGATGCTGAAACTCCTATTGCTGGTTTTTGTTTTAAGAGCAACAGAGTTGTGGGAAGAGCAGAAAGTATAGATGAGCTTGGATCCAAGGCTGTTCTCTTATCAGTCTGGAACATCTTTTCAGTTTCTCTGGGTTTATACCTCGTGGTCGCAGCAGTTGCTCTGAAGCTGCAATGACACCAGTTCTGTATTAACATGCTATGTCTTGACCAGAAATCCTTGAAAACTAAGGGTGATTTGAATACCTTAATAACCTCATGTCAGGAAATTGGCTCCCAGTGAATACATTGCCATTCTCCTTGTCTGTTCCCTTCCTGAAGCCTCTTGCTTCAGGGTGAGCAGAGCCAAAAGCCATCCTGGGTAGGCTGGTCCCAGTGCTGGAGCTCGTCCCTCTGTGGGACACTTGGTTTCTTCAGGAGAGAGCCTGACAGCTTCTGCCCCCTGCAGCTCTCTGAAGGAGCTGTGGACAGGTCTCTCTGGGAACAAAAGCTGCTGTCAGCAGCTTTGACAGAGGAGAAGCATTAATTGCCATGTGGATTTGTGCTCCTGTGCTGAGGGAGAACATCTATGTCCAAAGAGCTTTGCCTCCTTTGCTTTAGGTCACGCATTCCCTCTTTGCTCCCCCCGTGAGCTGTTACAGAGGAGAGTGTGTTTCTCTGAATTAGTGGTAACAGCAAAGAAGAAATGCATTCCCTAGCAATATTTAGGGTGTGCTTTGCCCCTAGGCTGTGGCTCTGCTCATTTCACTTGCCTGAAGGACTTAACAGGGCTGAGATCTCGGTAAGAGAGGTGCCTGAGTGGTCATTAATTTCCTGAGCTGCTGAGGGAAAACTGCCTTCAGAATTGTATTCACACAAATGAATCTGTGCAGCTTGCGTCACTGGAGAGCCGGTAATGTCTGTGGATTGACAGGTAAGGAATGGAGGGAGAAAAAAATGGGGTTTAAACCTTGTCAGGGAATGCAGCCTTCATGAAAGCAAAAAGGAGCTGAATAGCAATGTCCAGCAAAACGCTGTAGGCACAGGGTAATATTCCCCTCTGTTCTACCAGCATCCCTGTGCACCCTTTGCTTTTCCAAACCTGCAGGGTTTGAATCTGAACTGCTGGACAGAGTGAAAAATGATGGGAGGAGGGTGCTCTGCAAGTCATACCTGGCACTGTTTTGCATAGAATCATTTCAAAATCTAGGGAAGGGTTCTCGGTCTCTGCTGGGAGCAGAATGTGAGGGACATGTGTGTACAAGCCCTGAGTGCCTGTGATGTTTGCAGTGGAGGACCTTGGCCAGAAGCCACTGGGAGAAGCAGTGTGATGGGGGAGATGGGGGATGCAGAATGAGGAGGTACCTGCTGCTCATTCCTTGAGCATCCTCATTTCCAGCTGCCCAGGGGTACTGCACTGCTTTTGTGTGTTTCCACCAGTCCTGCAACTGCAGGAATCTGGATGGGATGAGGAGTGAGTGTTTCTGTAAGAAGAGTCAGAGACTGATGTTGGGCAGGAGGCTAATATGTGTGAGAAGGGAAAGCAGATGAGGATAGAGGTCTTGTGCTGTCCCCTCTGAACAATTTGTGCTCCTCACTACAGGAATGTATGGTATCTTGTCACAAGGAAGCACAGGTTTGCTTTGCATCTGGGTCCATCTAATGCCTTTCCAGCACTCCCTGCCTTGCCTGTAGCACCTGACTTTGAGCCTGTGTCATGCTGTGCTGTGATTTTCCACCCCTGGCTGTGTAATGTGACAAGCTTTTCCCCTTCCAGAGCCTTGTGTTCTTTTATGTGGACACAAATTGCTGCTGACTCTTAATTTTGTGTGTCCTGTGCTTATCAGGGGACTTACTGTGTGACCCCCTGATGTGAGAATTGTACCCCTTGTGTGGGTAAATCTGTGGAAACAGCCTAAATGCAGAGGAACCTATCCTCATGTTGGCTCCTTCAGAGCCTGTGTTGCAAAACACTTTACAGTGAGTTAGATCAGGTTGATAACGCTTTAGAGAGCTGGGTGATGGCTTCATTTGTACTCGTGAGGAGAGGAACCCTGTCTGGTAGTGTAATGGAGCAGTAGAATTGTGGCTTTCCCCTATCTTGATGGGTAAAGGTTGTGGGTTAGTGTGACACTTGTGACAGTGGCAGGCAGGGAGAAGGGGAAGCTGCTAATAGATAAAGGAAGGGAAATGGGGTCTTGTAAAGGTAGGAGATTGTCAGGTCTAACTCGGTTTACCTGCAACTGTCTGGGACATAAGTGGAATGGTACAGAAGGATCCCTTTCCAAAAGAGAGAGTCTCCTGTATAGTCTGACCCTATGGAATTTCTAGTGGAAGTCTGGGCAGGTTTTTCTTTCTGTTGTTTTCCTCCTCATGCCACAGAAACACTAGACACGAGGAACTGTTTGGTCATATGTATTTAACTGGGAGGAAAAGAGCTGTGACACTGGTGTGGTTGTAACCACAAACTAACTGACAGTTTCCTGCTGCAAGGAGCTTTCTATAGATCTGAACCTTGCTCATTTGTGTTCCACTGTGCTGTTAAAATGTCTGAGGAAATTCCACTGCTTCTGGCAGCTTGTTTTTGACAGTCTGTTGTAATTTGGGGATGGTGGCATGAAGAGATCATTACAGTGCTAATACAAATTCAGGTGAAAGGCCAGAAGGCTTCTCCATTTTACAGTCTTGTATAATGTAAAAGTCAAGAAGTAACCCCATTAAATATGTGTCAGGCTGGTTTTGCAATTACATTTGCATGTAGCTCTGTTTATTTCTCGAGAGAAAAGACCTAATCACCTGAACCTGCCTGCACAGCTGATATTTCCACGGCATCATTAGCTGCTCGTACCTCTCCTGCCTCCTTCCCATTCCTTCTTCTCCGTGGTGTGTTAAATATCACGGCTGCAAAAACGAGGGCACGTTTTTTCCCTGCTGTTCCCATTCCAGCTGGAAAGCTTGGACAGATCCTTCCCTTGTGGTTTGTGATACTGTAAATAAAGGCTCGGGAGGTCACACGTTTTCCATCTCAAGTTATTTTGATTCCAGTGCTGGAATGGGGGAGAGGGAGGAGAGAAATAAAAATAAGGCAACAAACCCAAACTGTTCTGGCTTGTTGTGGGAAACAGAACCCATTAATGTGAAAGGAAAACTCATTGTATAAAAAGCCTTTTCGAGAAGACTCAGTCTTTGACTAAATCTGAGACTTGGAGAGCTGGGGTTAAAGACTTCAAAGGGCTCTTCCATTAAACTTTGAAGTCACAGTTGCATGCAGAGGAGAGGCCCTGAGTAGCAAACTCCTGCGATCTGGTGCTGTTCCTGGACCACTCTGAGAAACCTGCTGCCTAGCTTCAAAGGCATATTGCCATGGCTCTACAAGCATATTGGTGAGTGATTTTACATATGTTCACGTGAATACAGTTACTTGGATGCTTATATGTCAGTTAAGTAGGCTTTTAAGGGCTGAGTTGAGATACTCTGGCTGTAAATGTCACTGGCTGTGATGTATCTTGTCCTTTGGCTGTAGTCACTGCCTGCAGCCCAGGGCAGCACCTGGTGGTCTGGGGCATTCAAGATAAGTGGTAGGGTTCTGAAAATCGGCACAGGATCACACTGATTTGTGTTGTGGTGGCTTTTACTGCTGCTGTTCACAGCTGGTGTCCTACATCTGGCACCAGATTGTCTCAGCTACATCCCTTTCCCTGTTGGTGTTTGAGGCTTTGACTGTTCACAGCAAACACTGCGTAGGTTTAAACTTAGATTTCAGACTTTGATATTTGTGTAATCATGGTTTGGATTTACTAAGACATGAGCTCCTAACAAGGTCCATTGGGCTTTACTACTGGGTGGTGATACGCAGAGTATGATTAATACTGGTTTGCAGTGGAGAAACTTAACAGGTACTGGCAACTGCGTCTCTTAACTTCTGAGTTTTGAAGAGGCCTTTTCCTGGTAAAGCTTTCTTGGTTATTTGTTATCAAAACAGGATACAAAAAGTGGATGTAATTTGTCACTGCAGAACTCTCGTTGTACTTTGACACTGCAGAAGTATTTCTTTTTCCATAAACTGTTATATTTATAAGCATGCAGCAGGAACAAGAGAGTAACATTCCACATGTAGATGTTAATCTCTGCACAGGATGGTCTTCAATTCAATGACTTTTCTTCCTTGATCTTCTTTTGCATTTTTTTTCCTTTAATGGGCACATGACATATGGACATAAAAAATAATGGCCCAATTTCACCCCTGCTGTAGCTCATTGACGTCAGTGAAGCTACAGCAGGGATGACTTGGCCCAGATTCTTTAAAAATAAGACCTGGAAAAGCTCTATTGAGAAGGTTGTCCTGAGCATAGCATAGAGCAGATGCTGTGCAGTTTGCTGTGACATTCAATAGGATTCCCATTGTTGCCCTTCCTGTGAAATGGGAATTTCACCCTTCCTGGAGGAGACCACAAAGCTTGCTCTTGTGAGCCTGTTTTTACCATATCTCAATGGTGGCATGGAAAAGGGCGACTGATGAAGCGAGAGGAGGCCACTTGAAGGCAGATCTGGATGGAGATGCTTGCTTGGAATTTGTTAGAGATGTTTTCTCTGAGGGCTGAGCACCAAAAGATGGGCATCACGGAGGAAATATTCAGTTGCCTTGGGCATATTTTTAGGAAGACTGTTTTGTCTCTTTGTGCTTTTCTCTAGCTGCTCCCCAGAGGTAGTGTTCTCTGCAGTGTCAAGGTATTGTCACACGAGGATTAGCCATCTGAGCACGGCAGCTCTCTCTTCCCTCACATAAAAGGGGCACTCCTGGGTTCAGTATCTCAAAGTAGGTCTAAGGTGGAGCTGCTTTTGCAGGCCATATTGCCCTTTTTATACTGTGGCATAGAAATAGAAATTACAGGGAATATAGGTGAAAGAAGGCAGTGCAAATCATGGTGAAAATAGAAGATTTGACCTTGACTCAGCCTGAATGAAGCTGAAATGTACTTTCAGATCTGAACAAGCTGAAAACAGAGACAAATGGGAAAGGTTCTCAAGAGCTGTTGACTTTCCATTTACTAAAATAGTGGCAGTGATTCGTGGATGGCAGTTCTGAAAACCTTTATGCTAACTCACAAAGCATCTTCCTTGCAGTTAGTTATAACTGCAGGAAGAAACACCTTTAAAGAGCAAAGCCCCAAAGCTCTATGTATGGTGGGTAAATGCTTGATCGCCGTTTGTGCAGCCAGTATTCATTGCCTGGAGCATCATTAATTTAACTGAGTTCTTGGTGGTAATAACTGTATCTGGCCAAAACAGGTTCTCTTGCAGTGAGTCCAAGAAATCAGATAGTTCCTTTTCCTATGCCAGACTCTTCTGGTCCACTGAATATAACTGCAAGAACACATAGTTCTTCAGAAGGAAAATGCTTACTGTGGTTTTGGTGACAGCTGAAGCTAACTTGGGAGAAGGAAAGACGGAGCAAATAGCACTGTTGTCTGCTCATGAGAGCATGTTCCTTTTGAGGGAGTTGAAGTTGGAAAGGTCCTTGCAGGCGGAAGCCAGAGTAGTGTCAAAGTGACATTCAGTAGTATAAATAGTGAAGGGAGAATTAGATCTTTAAAATATATTCAGTCTTTTGATTAGTCATCCAAAACTCTGCTGGTGAGAAATCTGGGCTTAGCCTGATAAATGTCCTTCTAACAGTGGAAGAAGTCAGCAAAGCCGAGACTCTGTGATATCCAGAGAGACCATGATGGCAATAGGCTTCTGAGGAAAAGCATTAATGCCAGTGGAAATAGAGGGAGAAAAGGTTACCGAAAGCTCTGCAGCCTTAAGGGCTTTTGGAAGCAAGAGGTATTTGATATAATGCAGATAAGGGTGGTGTTTGCTTGTATTTACTGCATAGAATACACCCTTATCTGATGAAACTATTCTGCTCTGAGATTCTCTTTCCTATAGGACCTATAGGACTAAAGGTGGAATCCATCCGTCTCCAACCAGACTAACGAGCAGCATGGGTTGAATTGTTATGATGGATCCAGTAAATGCTTTACTGTTGGAGGAAAGGGTTGAAGAGAGGATTCTGCCTGAGTAAAAGGATCTAAAATTGTATACCTTTTTGTCTGATCCAAGCAGTTAATTTTCCAGAGGCAGGCTATGCAGCACATCAATATGCTATGATGGGTGTTAGTGGAGTGCGGGAATGATTAATTTCTGGGGTATATGGTATAAAGATTCTTGTCTTAACAATCAGAAGTATTTCTTTTGGCTGAAAATATGATTTTTCAGGAAGGTGTACAGTTGTTAACGGGCAGTAGCACGCTGTTATGTATGCACTTACACAAAGCACATACATCCCTCTAAATGAAGGGCAGCTTCCTTTCTGCAGGCTGAGCAGAGCACAGCTCACGCAGCACTCTGAGGCAGTGCTGGGGAATTTCGTGCTACAGCCAAGTCTTGGTTTATGTCCTTTGGAACATCCATGTGTGGCTCTGCACATTGCACAGATGTCCCCAGGGTGGCTGTGGGTTATCAGTGAGATAACCTCGACTCAGCCCTAGCACTAACATTGTTGTGATGGGTGCATCTGTCTGGTCATGACCACTTCTGGTTGCACCTCAGCTTCACGGCTTCAAGTGGAAACTGTCCAAAAAGTCCCACTCCTCACTGAGGCAGGATGTTCTGCAGGACAAGTCTGTGTTAATAGCTGTGCATGGGCTTGCTGGCTGGGAGCTGAGAAAGATGCCCCAGTGGATGTATTGACAGACTCTCTTGTGTATCAGTTTTGTTTGTGAAGAATCAGGAGTCGAAATCAATATGCAGATCAGGGTTATCTAAAGATAATACTTTGCTGTTTCTACATTGGCCCAGTGGTTGCATTTATTAAATATGAAAAACCAAAAGCTGGGGGGGGGGGTATGCAAATACCATATTTATTCAGATTAGAAAGGAATATGGGGATAGAGCCCTGGAGAAAACAGGAACTGTTCTTTACTGAAGGAGAACTTTCAATTTATGTGATTGGAAATTGTAATCTATTCTGGATGATCTAACTGTGAAGCTCTACAGTGGCAGGCTCACTTCGGCTCATTGCCTACTGAGTGCTTAGGTTCCACTGGGTGCTCTGAAGTCCTAGAGAGGCCCATAAGGTTCAGCTGTATTCTCAAGAGCTCATAGAGAGTAACAAGGAATTAAGAGAGGGAAGCTTTCTGATCGCTCTGTTTGTGCTTATGAAAGAACTAAGCAAATAACCTTGAAGTTCACTTGAGGTGTCCTCTTGATCCGTGACTGGTTTGTCTCCTAACTCTTCTGTGTGTAGCTAGAACACAACCTACCAAGAAAAGCTGTTCCTTTTTTCCTCTTTTGAGGTTTATTTTGATGGATTATGTTTTCAAGTATCTGTTGCAGGTTATTTCTGAGAAATGCTGCCAGAATGCTTATTAATATGTGAGAAGGCCCAAGTAGAGTCCCTTTTGAGAATCTGGCTGCTCTGTGCATCCTCAGCAAGGGGCAGTGCCTGTGCTGAAGTCTCTGAGTCCTCCCAGTTCCCTGCCCACGCTGGGCCTGGAAATAACTCTGTCAATAGTAGAAATGTCACAGCAGGAATGACTCGCTGGATGTGCCCAATTCCATTTATCTAAATGAGCTGTGATCTTGGATTTAACATGCTGTTCCATAGCTAAGATAAGAGGCCCATGAATTAGATTATTGTTGGAAAAAAATAGAGGGGTGCCGATATAAATACTTCTGTGAGAAGTTTAGCAGAGCATTAGTGAGTCTTTTTTACATTTATGACCAGCAGCGGTCAAAGTAGTATCCTGCAGACGATGCTTTCCACATGATAGGAACTCCAGGCATTAAAAAAGCATGAATAAGACTAAGAACTGTAGGGCCCTTTTCTTATTTGGCTTTGAGTCTTCAGATGTCAGTGCAAAGCTTTAATCAGGAGCCATGTTGGTGAGAAACTACCATGTGAAATGGAAGGGGAGGATGTGGGCTGAGATGCTCCTGAGTGATCGAGGTGTTCCCCAGCACCCCAAGGAGGTTCCTGCCCCACAGGTGTCCTCCTCTCAAGGGTTCTGTGAGTGCTGTTGTCTCTTTTGTGGCCACATCATAGAATCATAGAACAGTTTGTGTTGGAAAGGTCATCCAGTTCCAGCCCCCCCAACATGGGCAGGGACACCTCCCACTAAACCATGCCACCCAAGGCTATGTCCAACCCGGCCTTGAACACCGCCAGCGATG
>JASSUY010019136.1:0-16032 GCA_032466535.1 Forpus xanthops | reverse complement strand
CTGAAAATCCATAACACAGTGCTACACCAGCTACTGCTTAAAGAAAAATGACTGCTGCTGCTGAACCCATGACAGTGTTGGAGCATAAAGTGCCAGCTAGCTGGTCAAAATACAGGAAAATAGCCCTTTTCATTAAATTCTTTAGTCCTGATATGGGAACAAAGGTGGTCAGGGCCTGAGGAGCCACCCTCAAACACCACAGTGCTGAGTGGCTCTCCCTCAGCATTTGCCTTGTGTAACTACAAAATATGCAACATTTTCCTGCTTCGGATTCTAAGTTATTTCCAAAATTAAGCATTTCCCTTTTGTCCACTTGTTTATCTCCATTTTCAGGGAAGTTCTTCAGAGCAGAAGGCCCTACTGTGTGTACATGTGGCAGGACAAGCCTCGCCAGCAGCCAGCTGCCCACCTAGCCACCTTCCCACTCCCTATCCTCAGGGAAAGGGGAGAAAGCGGGATGAAAAACCTTGTAGGTTGAAATAAAGACAGGAAAACTACTTACCCTTTTGCAGGCTCAGCTCCACTCCTTCACTCCTGACACCTCTGCGTTTAGTCCATAGCTGCTCCTATCCGCTGCTCCTTCCTCCTCCTCTTCCTCACACTTTTCCTCAGCTCCACTGTGGTTTCTCAGTGTGCTGGAGGGGGATTCCTGCTCCAAATTAATTGAAGGACCTCTTCTTCCTCTCTAAGGTGTGACCAGCCTGGCTGAGGGGCTCAGCTGCGCCTGCCGGCCTGCAACCGGCTTTGTCCTTCATGATGCTTCTCCTCACAGAGGCAGCCTGCATCCCCACTGCCAGAGACAACCAGAACATCATGATTTTGCATTCCATAGTTACCTTTTCTAACTCTGGCAGTGCTTGTAACCCCTGAGGAGGAGCCAGCAGCAGACAGGGAGCCATGCTCGCAAAGCATGGCTCACAGCACCTCAGCTTGTCACTTATCAAACAGGAACTGCGCAGCTTGATGAAGAGCTAAGGATGGTGTCCTCAGCCCAGTAAGCAGTTTTGCTGTGAGACAATTTATTTTCTTCAGTCTATTCCTGTGTACTGCTGCTCCTAAGACAGCTTTAACGGATACCAAGTGGCAACATGGAGTCAGGCCTGGAGGTGTTGCAGCATAGCAACAGCTCAAAGGTGCCTTCACACTGGACATCACAAGAATGCAAAAAAAAACTTGATTTGGGGCACGTCTGCTGGGACAGACATCGATTCCAAAGGCTGGGATGTGCTGTGGGCCTGGGCAGAGTTCCCCATCAAGGAGGCCTGGACAGGGAATCTTCCTGAGGTGTGTGAGACAAAACTTGCTATTTAGAAAGCCCATCTTTACTTTTCTATTTATCTTTCTATTTATATTTCAGCACTCTGCTAAAAGACTGGCTGAAAATAAAAATTCAAGACGCACACAATGTTAACTTCCATTGTTTCTATGAGCAAAAAGCAAGTTATTTCTGACACAGTAACTATTGCTATTGCGGTTGGTGTGCTGCTTGTTCTCAGGGAAGGCAGCAGGGTGACAGATAATACCAGTATTGCCACCCTCAGATATTCAGCTGGTACAATTTTTTCCCAAGATACTGCTTTTTGATGGAAAATATGGATGCCGTTATGTTTGCATTTTGACCTCTGAGCCTTCCTTAATATTTCTCTCCAAACACATGGTCAATACTCTCACTTTTTGAAAGTCAGAATTGCTGAGTCTAATCCATGCCAGAATTGAAACCACAGTTTCTGAAAAGAAAAAGTATTACAACTGTCATGCTGGCTGAGGTCCTCGACTGTTACAAGAGAACAATAGAAAATCAATTACACTGGCATCCCCCCTGCCTTGCAGGGTGAGACTGTGCAAGCTTTCTCAACAGGCAAAGAAGATGTTTCTTAAAGACTGATTTATGAAGACTGGTTCTTTAGATAGGGAAATCACACAAATATTATGCCTTCATTATCGTATCTTTCACAAATACCATGTCTTCATCAGTTACAAGTCATGAATCATTCTGCATTTCCGCTAGTAGTAGGCTTTATCACTGATACACCTGCTAAATGCTGGATTAAAATCATTAGTTCTTGTTGTACGGGCCACCAAGAAACCTACAGACAGTGACACTTGCCAACAGCCTCAGCAAATCAACACTATATAGGGTTAAACTGTTTGTCCCATTCACTTCTCCACTCTACCATCCTTTTCTGCCCTTAATTTTTACACGTAGACAAAAATATAGTATTTGGTGCTAGGACTTGTTTTTGTAAAGGATTTACGGCCCACGTTTTCAGAGATGCAGCCTCCCAGGTCAGTGAAGGACTTATTTTCTGAATGCTTAACGCATATTTAAAGTCTGATAATAGCACAGTACATCTCCAAGAATTATATAACTTATGGTATGTCTATTAAAAAAAGGAGAGACTTTGCAATTTAAAATAAAAGCAAAACAAAACCAGAAGCCTGTGAGATTTCCACCATCTGGATGGAGTCTTTTTTCTTCCTAGATGAATTAGTTGTCAGGGGAGGAATTATTTTAGGCATCAAATAACCCCTGACTGTGAGTGACAGACTAACACAAGAGCAGATGCAAGGTTACTGCTGCCTATCCATTATGTGGAAAGGAGACCCCTGCATGTCCTACTTAGTCTGCATACTGACTTGGGTTATTAAAAGAGTAACTAGAGGTGGGTCAGACCCAGAAGATAGCTCATACCACTCACAACAGATGTTCTTTCACAAGAGAGAAAACAAATACTGGATACTTTCTGGGGATACTATAGAAAGAGGAGTTTTCACTGCTCACAGATACTCATTAGTTCAGATTTCCAACAGAAGCACAAACCCAACTTTTTCACTCGAACAATCACTTTCATAAACTCCCTTAGGGTCTGAATTCTGCAGAATTCATGCCCTTATTTGAGAGTACTCTGTGCAACCAGCATCTTGATGAATCCAGATAAATAGAGCATCTGGAAACATTCTGAATACCTCTTCAGATATAAATCTGTTTTCCTATTCCAGGTCATGGAAATTATTCACATAAATATGGATATCTGTAGAACCCCCTGACCTTCCAGGCAGAAGAGTCTATTATGGGTACTATCTGTTCAACTATGGTAGTATCTGCTCAACCATCTTGTAAGCTAATTATAAGCTATAGGCCAATATACAATATAGAGGCATTATTATAGTAGAAATATATGAAATCCTGTCTAGAAATTTTTGTGCCATCTGATTTCTCTGTGAATTCACAATCCTGTTCATTCAAATCCTCCTGAATTTGGGAGAGGATCAGGGTTAGTCTCACATGTGAACCGTTCTTTTGATTTAGTGGACCCAAAGTAAGTCTGAGCTCCTCCGACTCTGGAATTCAAAAGTGAGGTGATGGGCTGTGAAATATTTTGCATTCTGAAAATAAAATAATGTCTATAGTCAATAAACACCTCAAGCCCCATTTTTCAAATCTAGTGTAAAGAGAGCAGATGGTGAAAATAATCAGGAATGCTAAATAAATGTTTGCTAAATGTTGTTGAGATTTGACCATTTTATCTTTAGGAAACATGATGAAATGCAAGGGCTGCCGACAAGGTTGGCTGAAAATGAAGAAATAACAGTGCCATCTTGTGGGAAGTAAATGATACAATATAGAAGTTCTCATGTATAACTGAAAAATCTAGATGTTAGAAGTAAGCTATTTTCCTCTTGAGGTGGTGGCTTTTCCCGTCCTCTGGGTTGATGTCTTTGACAAACTTGAAAGTGCTGCTTGATAAGAAAACTGTAAATGCCATCTGTATTTTCCAACTGCAAATAATCATCATGTAAATTTCCAACAGCAAGAAATGAATAGCTATATTACATTTAAATAAGTATATTTATCTCTAACTTCTCACTATGCTGCCTTATTTAACATAAATCACTGGTCTCTGTATTTGAATTGCTGAGGCAGAAGGGGGTTAATACCTTTACCTGATACCTCAGCTGAAATGCTGTAAAGCTGAAACTGAAAGTCAGGACAGATGTGTAGCAGTAAGACAGTGCCCCCTCTATGAAAGACCACGTTGAAGAAATAAAACGTATCTTCTGAGAAAAGACTCTCTGAAGGTATGCAGTCTGCCCTGGCAAGTGTGTGCTCTTGGGAATGGAGTTGAGAGTATCTGGATAAGAGCTTATCAGAGCCTTGTTCTAATTACTGATACAACAGTATGGCTAAAAATAAACCTGAAGCTTTATCAGGCAGAGTGACTTTGGGAGAATATTTATCAGGCCTAAGACAACTGAAATCAGCAGGATCTTTTGCATTTGACCTGAAGTTAACACTACTTCAACCTATGGTACACATACTTCTGTCATTATCAAGCATTTTCTCTCTTACTCCATGAGTTTTTTTCTTAAATCATGTGATATGTTTACTAGTGCAGGTAGTAGTAATAAGATAATAAAAGTTTGATAATTATTTTAGGAGCCATGAACTGTCTGGTACAGTATCTTCCAGTGAGTAATAAACACTCTGAAGTTACTCCATTAATTTACTCCTCTTGATTTCTTTTGAGATAAGAAAAGAATCATACAGTTTGCTTAATTAAAAATTTCTTTCATTTACCTGTAAAGAAAACCTTTTAGATTTCTTGAGATTCACCAACTTTATTTATTGATGATAAAAGGAGACAATAAGGAGAAGAATTATTTTATGGATTTTTTTTCAAAGTTCTAATTAAGATTTCTGGGGAATTGACAAAATTAAGCTTAAGGTTAACATAATCAATTCCTGTTCCATACCCAAAGGTATCAGAATTAAAAGAATCGCATGTCTTTATCTGAAGTATGTTTTTCGTTCTAAGCAATAAACATTGCCATAAATGTTAGGCCTACAATATTCTGAATGTTGCCAAGAGGAAAGAGGAAAATCTATTCCATCAGGAAAAAATAGGGGGTAGCTTCTGGCCAAGCCATGGGTAACCTTATTGCCATTTTGTTTCATGTCTTGAATAAGAAAGCATTGGTTTTACAATATGATTGAAACAAATTTTTGCTTTCTTTTTCTTTTTCTTTTTTTTTTTTTTTTTAAATGAGAATACTTTCAGTGTATTTAACCTGACAGAGGGGAGACTGAGATGAGATCTTAGGCAGAAGTTCTTCCCTGTGAGGGTGCTGAGGCACTGGCACAGGTTGCCCAGAGAAGCTGAGGCTGCCCCATTCCTGGCAGTGTCCAAGTACAGGTTGGACAGGGCTTGGAGCAACCTGGTCTAGTGGAAGGTGTCCCTGTGTGTGGCAGGGGATTGGAACTGAATGAGCATTAAAGCCCCTTCCAACCCAAATCACTCTGTGATTCTTTGATTCTATGTTTAAAAAGAGCAGTCTATAATTTTAACTTATTAATTCTTTGCTACACAAAAGCCTATCAGCATATATATTCCACATCTGCCAAAGTCATGTTCATGGTTTCCTAAATTCAGGCATCTGAAAATTGAAGTTTCCAATTTTTTTTTTTTTCTGAAAATGGAGGACAAAATATTTGTTTTCTTTCATTGTTATGTTATATACAAAACCAAAAGTATACCTTTGATTACAGGTGAATGGGAAAACAAAGCAGTCCAGTGTGGCATAAGGAATATGATGCTTACATATTTTCCTGCAGCAGGCTTTTCCAGAACGTATTTCTCTGATACAATTTTATATATTTCTTTACTGTATGTAGCAAGTGAAGGGCAACAGGTTGCATTTACAGACTTCTGTAAGTCATTGAACACTAAAGCTTTGACCCAGAGCCTGTGAAAAGGCTGCTGAGCCTTACAAGCACTAATATTTTGTGTGTTAGGAGTAAACTTTCTGCACTTGGCAAAGTGTGTTGAAGTCAATGGCACCTGAACTGGCACTTCATTACTGTCTGTAAGAGTGCTCAGATTACCGCAGTGGCAACTATTTAAGTGACGGGAAGAAGACTGAAAGTCTCCCTCATGTCCTTTTCCACATGCTATCTATCTTATCTGATTGATCGAAATCTAGCTATTGGCTGGAGGAAGTGCAGGGACTACAATCTGCTCCATACCTATCTTCATGAGTCAGCATGTGATCTCAGGGTGTATAGAACACATAATACAGAAGAAGTGAAGAACATATTCACTAGCTCTCTAGCTACAGATTGTTATTCAGCAAGGGTTTCCTAAATACATAAAACTGTTTCAGGAGGGTAAAGAGCAAATGGTCTGGTTAAATCTGGGTTTCTGGGAAAGTTATTGTTGTGCCATCTGGAGGATGCAATAACTGATGAAATAATATAACACATAAAAATATACTTGTCTACCTTTAAAAGCAGGCCCAGTTTCTTTGGTAGTGCGGAGCTGGGATGTAGTTTTTCTGTCCAAATTGATTCATATCTTAAGCTATTCCTTTCTTGGCTTTCTGATGTATGTTAAATATATCATTGTATAGCATTCAGCTATATCAAAGCATCATAATGTGCTGCAGGAGTAAGTTCAATTGCCCCATTGTAATTGGTTAGAAACATGATGGTGTTTCCCAAATGTCTGAACCAAGCCATGTATTTTTGCTAAGTACCTCCCCAGTGACTGAAATAAGTAGATACCATGCTTTTTGCTGATGGGAATCAAATCACACACTAAATTATAGAGTTTAGCTGAAAAAGTGTCAGGCTGCTGCTCCTCTAAAATATCAGAGATGAATCATTATTTTATTATTTCCAGTCTTCGTCCTTAAAATGTTCCCTGGGCCTAAAGCACTAAGGAGGAATTTATTTAGACCTTGATGGCTATTTATTCACTGACACTGAGAAATACTTGGTCATTATACCACTGGATGAGCTAATGTTACACTGTGACCACACCAGGTACATGTATGAGTATCTTACCAGCCTACATAGGCCAATGCACAGATTTAGTCACACTTAGGTCAGAATTCTCCAGAAAGTGGTGTTACAAATCACAGGAACTGAATATTTCTCAGGCCAACATAAATGACCCGAATGTTACAAGTAGTTGTAGGCTTTGGGTAACAAGGAGGACTATTTGTTTGAATTTTAAAATGTAGAGCAGTTTGATTAACAATTAGGGTTTATTTGGTCTAGTGGCAGGTGTCCCTGCCCATAGCAGGGGGGTTGGAACTAGATGACCTTAAGGTCCTTTCCAACCCTAACTATTCTATGATTCTATGATTCTATATGACACAGTTTGCCCAGTTAATAATGCAAATGGAGTGAGCCACATACTGAGGCAGCACAGTCTGATGGTTTTTGTTTGTTTGCTCTGAAGACTGAGATTCTACCAGAAATCCATATACCCAGCGTGAAAGCGACCTTTTTCAGCACTACTTAGTCTTATTTTTCTTTCTAAAAATGGGAATAAAACCTGAGTGAAATTTATAAAGTTGTGATTGTCCAAATCTAGGAATGTGATAAAGTTTTTTTCATTTTTTTTTTTTTTTTTTAAGAAAAGCCAGGATCTGCATATATAATATCAAATCAGTAAAAGCAACTGGGATTTTGGCTTCTCTGACCAGGAGCTAGGAAGGAGTGAGAGATGTATGGGAAGAAAACAAATAAACAATCCCCTGTAGCTAGTGAAAACAGACTTAAGGCTTCTTAACCTGCTTTGGAAGCTCATGTTCCATAGGACATCGTCCTGCTGGCTTCAGTTGCCAGATCACATCACACTTTGGCCCCAATCCCATTTTATAGCTGGAACAAGCATTGGTCAGGTGGTCAACGAACTCACACGAGATTTGCATTTCACTGCTGTATCAAACATGTGCAAAGAGGCTGAGGATCAGAGACAGAGGCTATGGAAGGGCCATTTTCAGTGCAGCAGCAGGGACATTTCTATACAGAAAGGAAGTGTCAAAGCAATGGCTAAGTGAATGGAAGACCTGGGTTAGAATTTTCCCTGTTTGAAGGATGCCCTAATCCTTGTAGTTTGTTCTATATGCCTTTTTTTAATTTTTTTTCTTTTTTTTCTTTTCCTTTTTGTTCCCCACTCTCATTGCTCTGCTCTTCAGAAAATACCTCAATAGCTAAGCCAGTGTAACTGCATTTGTATGATTGCTTTCTCTAGTAAGTCGAAAGAAAAGGAGAGCCCTGAAACTGCTTCTTCATACACCTATTTGGCATTAACCAGACACCGTCTAAAATATACTGGCCATTGGTTGAATATATGCCAGAATCCACACAAAAACTAAAGCCAGGCTTCAGGCATACCAGGATGTCTTTCCTAATCCCATGTGTATGGCAATGGGTATCTCTTTTTTCTTTTCAAAAGACTGGGTTTTTTTTTTTTTTTGTTTGTTTTTCTTTTTCGTTTTTTTTTTACCCCTAAAGAGCCCTTGTAGTCAATTATCCAGAATTTCTTGACTTTCTTTCTGTTCTGGAGCCAAGAAAAGTCAGGTTCTTGCCAGGTGAATCTGTAGCTGTTGTTGCCAAGCTGGATTCAGTAATACAGGCTTTTCGGATGTGTATACTGACTCTTAAAACTAAGTCGTAACAGAAGAGCAACATGGGCTTATGTGAGAGCTTCATGCATGGACATTCAAGTCTGCCAGTTAGTTAAACTGGAAATATTATACCAATCTAATTTAAGCTGCTTTTGAGCACAAGACTGTAGTTCAAAGAGCACAAACCATTTAAGGATATGCAGCAGAAGTTTGTGAGCTTTTAAGAGCTGCTGCCGCACACGCGCTATGATAGACATGGGTTAGACTGCACCATAAAGTGCTTTCTTTTCCCTGAATGTTGCAAGATTGGAAACAAAGTAGAACCTACTCTAAGAAAAGTAAACAAAAAGATGACCTTTTTTTGTAGGTGAGGAGTTCAGAGTTACATGACTATTACTCTTTAATTGCTTTTAGCTGGAACATGAGTTACCCAGTCCTGGTACTTAGGCATGCCATTTTTAGCTTGTTAAGAAGTAGCAAAGTCAAGTTGTTACCTTCCTAGTCACTAAATAGGAATTCCACCAGATAAGTCAGTGATAGAAAGAAAACAGATTTATTAAGAACAAAACAATTGATGAAATACCCATTCATCAATTATAAACTTATAATTGTAGGTTTTATCTTCTCTTTGCCTTTCACCAACTGTCACAGATTTGATGGCTTATCATAATTATCTTGTTTATTACTGATATCACAGCTGAGTAATATGTGAGAGGGCGTATTCCAGGAATACTTTACAGAGAAACTGTGTGAGCAACCATTTATTGGGATTAAAGAGTGCAAGAACAGTGATAGTTATATGGGAGTGTAGCAGCGGCGCTGGAAATAGGCATGGAGGGACACACGAGGCAATCATTTGATTTAACCTAAAAAACTGACCACTTGCAAATGTACATCCACATGTTTAGCTAAGCCTGACATACCTCATAAGCCCTCTCTCCCCTTGGTATCTGTCTTACGTTTTGTAAAATCAGTAGCAAATCCAGTACAATAGAATTTCTATTTCTCCAAATATGATTGAGATGTAGCAATTAACAGCTAGCAAAAAAATTCCAAATGCCACAGGGAAATATTTTAAGCAATCCAGATAGTAAAGCTCCCAAAGGACATCAGTCTGGTTTGATTTTGCAGGTGCTTTTTAGGCAAAAAATACACTTTGAGGATCACACTCCTTTTGATGCAGCTCAGGATGTGGTTGGCTAGGGAAGGACAGATGGGTGATGGTGGGAAATGCACTTCTATCAGTACTCCCAGGTTCCTTTTATGCACATACATTCAGTAGCTCAAGAGAATGCTGTCTTCAGCGGATTGTGTATTGGATCCTTAGCACTTAACAGTGGTTGGATGATATGACTGTGGATTTGTGTCCTGGGATGGGAGAAAACCATCCAAGAATTTCTTTTTCACTCTGTGCACAACTTGACTAGCTTAAATCTTTCATAAGCAAACCAGGAACCCTATTCTGAATTACAAAATATCCTAAATCCTAAATTAGCTGATGATTATCACAGCAAAACAACAGTGTTTCTAGTAATTCAATCCATTACTTAAGGAACTAAGTCTTCCTAAATTCGTGTGGCCTAATATGTGATAAATTATCTATGATCAAAGGTTTTTCCTCATCTTTCTCTTTAGTCTTAAAATACTTAAATATATGTGTAGAATTAGTCATAAATGGCTGCCCAATCACACATGTACAGTAGTTGTACAATAAGACTTTAAATTGAAATCACAAGGGACATCTGGTGGGAGCTACATGCTTCCTTCCATGAAGGCTTCTTTAGGAAACAGGCTTTGCCTGTAAAGGTGTGATTTTCAGTACTTTGCAAAGACTTATGCATAACATTTACAAGTTTTCTTTAAAAAGTAAACTCAAATGATATATTAAAAAGCACACAATTTAAACTGCTTGCCAGAGGATGTTTCAGAAAAAAAAAAAGCCATCTTTTTATCTCTGCAGAGAGAAAAGAAGCTGGTGTCTGAGAGATGATATTTATTCACAGTCCAAACTGCTGTTCACTTTGGGTGTATGGGTGATGGAGTGAATACCTGTTTCTATTCTTTAACAATCAGGTGTTAAGGCTGGTAAGTTCTCAGGGTCTTTTGGACAGACTCAGAGGGGAAGTACATGAAAGTGTATTTAGAGGACATGAGAAATTGTTGCCTTGGTGGAACACCAAACTGGAGCACCAATCTAGCCCGATTTGTGGAATGGCTTCAAAAATTTTAGGATTTCCTTACTGCAATTGTTTCATTCTCTTTTGCTTTAGGTATCTTTCTTTGCAATCAAAATAAAAATGTCAGGGATTAAACCACATCGACTAGCTGTTAATATTTTAATTCTTTTCAGCTCCTTGCCCATAGCTAAATTAAGTGCTGGTTAAACGCCATGTCACTAGCTCAATGGAATTCAGATTTGGCAGAGTGAGAAAGGTAACAGATGTGCTCTAATAATTATTAAAAAACTTGTAATTTTCTTTTCTCAATTTGTTGTGATAATGAAATCTAATCTCATATTTCTAATATATTATTTTAATTTTCTGTTGCTATTCTTCTTTTATTTGTAATATTTATTGTCTCAAAATATCCCAAACTGCTGTGTATCTGATCTGTTCCATCAGATTCCTGGCTTAGTTTAGCAATGATATTGCAGTTATATGATTATATTGCTAAAGAAGATGATAAAATATTTTCTTCAGCCTTATGTGGCTTAGGTGACTTCATCATGATGGCATTAAGCCTTATCTGAATCAAAAATTCTTTGTTGTTCAGGGGTATGCATACTTCAGCGGATGACTATTTTCCTAGTCATCCCTCCTTCTTAGATGTATTTCTTCTACCTTATCCAGGTTGAATTTAATCATACTACCTCTGCCTGGAAACTACTGCTAGTAGGCATTGTGATATCTTATTTATATTGCTACTGACAATGGCAAATGGAACATATGAGTAGCATCACAAGTGAGTTGTCAGACGTTGAGGCCATGACTTCTCTCTATCTTTCTAGATGACAGCAAGTAAATGTTCTTTAAGTAGGACTTAGATAGAAGTCTCTGATCTTCATTTGTATCCTACAGAGGCTTCTGGACTCTAGCAGAGATGAGCAGACACGCTCATCATGACATCAGTCATGCTAATACACAGCTGAGGAAGCGATGCCATCTGGAGTTGGCAGAAACATTTTTTTGGTTGCTGAAATGTGGCTAAGAAGCTGAAAATTATCTTTCTGTCTTCTGCAGGCTTTAAGGCCATGAAATGGATAGAAGAATTCAACTTGCTGCCATCCTTGGGCCTTCTTATTGACTCTGTGGTTGTCAAAGGGGTCTGACCGAAAGCACAGATAACCTGAGTGACCGGATGTAGGCTGTTGTTTTAGTTTTAGCTTCTGTGAATCCTGGGCTTTTGGAGCTGCCAGAGATAACAGGAGGAAAATGCACAGGAGGGAAATGACCTACCTTGTTGGAAATAACAATCACTCTGACAGGAAGTTTTGTTGTTGAGAAGTTAGAAACCTTCAGACATCAGAGAAGACACAAGGTTTTTTTCAATTCCATTGCATTTTGAAGAGAAAATTTATTTACTATGCCTAAATTATAATAGTCATACATCAATAAGACATCTTTTGATGCTTGAAGGATGCTTTGCTGCATCCAATTTGATGCTTGAAGTTATCACTTGCTCTTGAAGTGTTGGGTTTGTTTTGACAAATCCTCTTTATGTTTTTCTGCCAACTTCTATTTTTCCTGTCAACCTCCAGTTTTCCATCCCTCCATCTTTGGGGCTTTGAAGCTTATCCCTGGTAAAAGATGGCACTTATGTCAAAATACACTAATGTAGCTTTGACATACAAGGACACAGCCTGGAAGCCATTTTGGCTGGCAGAATCTTCTCCTTTGTCAGCCTCATCACAGCTGAGTTGAGCTGCTGGGCACTTGGGTATTTGTCCTAATTTCTTTGTCAGAGGTAAATTCTTCAGACTTTCATCAGCTCCCATGAAATAAACACCAATGCAAATAACTCTGGATAAACATGCTTGTCCAGGACTTTTTTCTGGGAAACAGTTTCTTGTTAGTTTTGGGGGTTAAATTCAGGGCACTAGGGTAATCCAGGGAAATGAGAAAAAATGTCAAACACAGATTTGATCCCTTGCTTCTCTTCTGCTAAAGAAACATATTTAGTGAAGAATGGTGAGAAGCAGTTTGGAATTACTATGGATCATCTCCTTGGTGTTTCTGAATAACTATTGTGTGCCTGATTGCTTTTTATATTAATTACTCTATAGGAGACCTTAATTAACACCAGGATTTTCCATTTTAGGAGATGATATTGTGACTTCAGTACTGCACTTATAGTCTAGAACTTCCTTTCCAGATCTGACAGGATGATCGAAAAATTCTCATACTGTCAACTATATAAACTAGGTCACAAGTCCTGCAGCTCGGTGTAAGCTTTCAATGCTTTCAGAACAAAAAAAAATGGCATTTTTCCAAGAGCCTTTGCATGTTTCTTCCTCTTACACAATTTTTAGGGAATACAGCTGCCAAGAAATAGGGATGCAACTACAAAGATGAAAGCATCTCCAGTCCAGTTAGTTTTCAAAGGAAGCATATGCTTTCACCCCATACTCAGGGCATTTTGTACCTGTATTTCAAAGAGATTCCCTAAGTGCTAAGCTGAAAGTGAGATATATGGGTTTTTTGTGTTTTTTTTTTTTTTTTTTTTTTAAGAAATCCTATATTTGACTATGATTTTGTTTTAATCCATGAAAAAAATTGCAGTAATACTCTTCTCCTTCTAGCAGATTCTATTTAGGCAGTAGCTCTTGGGGACATGATGCCCCTCAGTGAAGCAGGATTCACTTTACCTGGTGCTGTACTGCTCTCCCTAGAGCAGACTGGCTAGTTGTTTTGATTTAAACTTGGATTTCTTGTAAACTGGTGCCTGACTTGAGATACTGAGCTGTGTGGAAAAAAAAAAGCACTCCCAGACATAACTAAAGATAACTAGAATTTCCTTTTAAAATGCATGTTTACATGATACCTACTCTAAAAAATCAGATCATAAGGGTCTCAAGCTGAGTACCTACAGACAGTGAATATTATTGACACTGTCCTCTCTGTCTCAGTTGTAAGTTATATAATGACAGCACTTTGTCACCTCACAAAGAGGTGGTGAATACACATATATTCATGTTTGCCTTGCACTTAGCTATGGTAGTGATAAGCACTATAAAATACTCAAGGAATATGAATAATGATGCAGCTAATTTAGACCTCAGTGAACGCTGAGTATACTAACCAAGAGTTAATTTTAATGTGGATAATATTGCTGAGTATTAAATTAATTAAATGAAGGCAAAATTGAGTTGTGTAACAAAGAAAAAAAAAAAGGAAGAATAGTTGTGTTTAAATCTGTCAGATCTTAAGTATGAGTAAAAACTTTTGGCGTTCTTAGATACTCCACATGCAAATATTTACTGCAAGTGCTAGACGCAGTGTGTTTTAACCTACTTAATAGCAGCCCAATGAATTGCTCATAACAAGTTATTGCTTTGCATTACCCACTTCTAGTTATCCATGTGGGTGCTACTGATATAGATAGCAGTAGCCTGGAGAATATAAAGAAGGACCATAGAGCTCTGGGAGAGGTGGTTAGGGGCTCTGGAGCACAGACTGCCCTTTCCTCAATTCTACAGAATGCAGGGCAGGACCCTAAAAAGGCCTGGAGGATTGGCCAGGTTAATAAATGGTTAGAAGGGTGGTGCTATAGTCAGGGGTTTGGGTACCTTGAACATGGGACTAAGTTTAGTAGGCCAGGTCTACTGGGGGCTGGTGGAGCTGGTCTTACAAAGAAAGGGAAGAGTGGATTTGGTAGGAGTCTTGCCAGACTGATCGAGGATACTTTAAAATAGATGTGTTGGGGGAGCGGGGCATCATTCTGTCCCAACACACCTAGTAAGTTGCCAGCACCTATAATAAACCTTCAGAGCAATGTAGAGATATTCCAGCTGCTCCAGTCAATGAGCCAGCTTCAATTAGAGTTTGGCTCAAATGTCTCAATACAAACGCTCATAACACAGGGAACAAACAGGAAGAATTACAGATGTGTGCATGTCTACGGGGGTATGATATAATAGGCATCACAGAAACACGGTGAGATGGTTCGTATGACTGGTGTGTTGGAATGGAAGGTTACAGGCCCTTTAGGACAGACAGGCCAGGAAGGTGAGGAGAGGGAGTTGCTATTTATTATAGGGATAGGCTGGAGAGTATGGAACTCTGTCTGGGGACAGGTGAGCAGTCGACAGAGAGCTTGTGGGTGAGGGTTAAAGAGAGAACAGTGATGGGACACATTATTGTGGGGATCTGTTATAGACTGCCTGACCAAGCGGAATTGGTGGATGAAGCACTCTACAGACAGATAGGAATAGCCTCACGCCCACAGGCCCTAGTCCTCATGGGGGACTTCAACCACCCTGATATCTGTTGGAGGGACAGTACGGCCCGGCACAAGCAATCCAGGAAGTTCCTCAATTGTGTGGAAGACAACTTCCTTGTGCAAGTAATAGGAGAGCCAATGAAGAGAGTTGCCATGCTTGACCTCATCCTCACCAACAAGGAAGGACTGGTTGGAAATGTGACACTCCAGGGTAACCTTGATTGCAGCGATCATGTGAAGGTCAAATTTGAGATCCTCAGGACAGTGAGAAGAACGTGCAGAAAGCTCATTGCCCTGGACTTCAAAAGAGCAGACTTTGGCCTCTTCAGGAAACTGTTCAGTAAGGTTCCGCAGGGTATAGCCCTAGAGGGCAGAGGGGCCCAAGACTGTTGGTTGATATTCAAGGATCACCTGCTGTGAGCTCAGGAGCGATACATCCCTACTAGAAGGAAGTGCAGCTGGAGGGACAGGAGACCTCCTTGGATGGACAAGGAGCTGCTGAGGAAAGTTTGGAGTAAAAAAGAGGCTTATAAAATGTGGAAGTAAGGACAGGTGGCCTGGGAAGAATGCAGGGATGTTGTGCAGGAAGCTAGGCACCAGGTTAGGAAAGCTAAGGCCCACTTAGAATTAAACTTGGCTAGGGATGTTAAGGATAACAGGAAGGGATTCTATAGGTACACTGCAAATAAAAGACAGGCTAGGAACAATGCAGGCCCTCTTCAGAATCTATTGGGACAACTGGCTACCCTGGATTTGGAGAACGCTGAGGTTCTTAATGACTTCTTTGCCTCAGTCTTACCCAGAACATGTCCTGACCATACCACCCAAGTCTTGGAAGGCAGATGCAGGAAAGTGAGAATGAAGACCCTAGGCCCACTGTAGGAGAGGATCTGGTTCGAGACCATCTTAGGAACCTGAATGCATACAAGTCGATGGCACCTGATGACATCCATCCGTGGGTCCTAAAGGAGCTGGCAGATGAAGTTGCTAAGCCACTGTCCATCATAGTTGAAAAATCATGGCAGTCAGGTGAAGTACCCGATGACCAGAAAAAGGGAAATATAACCCTATTTTCAAGAAGGGGAAAATGGATGAGCTGGGGAACTGCAGACCAGTCAGCCTCACCTCTGTGCCTGGCAAAATCTTGGAGCAGATTCTCCTGGAAGGCATGCTGAG
>JASSUY010019131.1:0-28188 GCA_032466535.1 Forpus xanthops | reverse complement strand
GGGAGGGGAGGGGAGGGGAGGGGAGGGGAGGGGAGGGGAGGGGAGAGGAGAGGAGAGGAGAGGAGAGGAGAAGAGAGGAGAAGAGAGGAGAAGAGAAGAGAAGAGAAGAGAAGAGAAGAGAAGAGAAGAGAAGAGAAGAGAAGAGGAGAAAAGTGATATTTTCAGTGGGAACAAAATTTGATTTTGCTAATCCTGCTCACATTATACCCTTCCTCTTGAGGGTATAATGTCAGAACAATACTAGCATGTTAAAATTGTGATGATAGGGTGCTATCACAGCACACCTGCCCATAGCCAAAGAGGTGGCCAAACTTCCAAAGGGAAAAGCATTTGTTTTCTGCCAAGAGTGTTCAGAAGATTTTATCTTGCTCACAGGAAAGACACAGCTATCTTCTACTTGTTAAAGGCACTGACATCTTTCAAAGTAAGCAACCTTATTGCCTCCAGGAAAATGTGTCATGGGGACTGGCAGCTCTCTTCCACCCCATTTCTTTCTTCCTTGAATTCAGCCCCTGCACTCTACACTCAGAAGTCCTGGAAGATATTAGAAGCTGAGGCTCATTTCTTTCTATCTTTGCTACTTGCATGACATTTTAATGTCTTTATTGTATTTGTCTCCCTAATACCAAACTAAAATAAGGAAGTACTGTTGCCTGGAATTTAAATATAAGTAACTGAGGTGTAGAAGGTTGAATTCTAGATCCTGGTCTGCATCAAAAGGAGCATGACCAGCAGGTCAAGAAAGATGATTTCCCCCCTCTACTCTGCTCTTATGAGACCCCATCTGGTGTCTCACCTGGAGTGTGCAGTTCTGGGACCCCTAACTCAAGAGGGATGTGGACCTGTTGGAGCAAGTCCAGAGGAAGGCCACAGAAATGAGAGGACTGGAGTACTTCTCCTATGAAAACAAGCTGGGACTATTGGGGTTGTTGAGCATGGAGAAAAGAAGAGAAAGCTCTGGGGAGACCTTATAGTAGCCTTTCAGCACCTAAAGGAGACCTACAAGAAAGAAGGAGACAGACTTTTCATCAGGGTCTGTTGCTTTAGGACAAAGGGTGATGGTCTTAAACTAAAAAGGTAGCATAGCTTTAGACTAGATACAATGAAGAAAGTTTTTACAATAGGGCAGTGAAACACTGAAACAGGTGGAATGTCCCACCCTGGGGAACACTGGTTGAAGATGTCCCTGCTCCCCAGAGGGGGTTGGACTAGATAACCTTATAAAGGGCCCTTCCAACCCAAAACATTCTATGATTTGATGATTCTATGATCAGCAATGGCATTTAATGCATCTGGTTTTGGAGCTAGTCCCAAGTGACCTTTATAATGACACACAGCAAGCATGTACAACAAATGGAAACTTAGCCAACATCTTCCAGGAATTAAATCAATGTCTATGCCAGTGCTTTCTCTCCATCCCTAGCTCCATCTTGCTCTGTGTTCTTGGGTTTTACTGTTACCTCTAACTTTTATCACAGTAATTGTAAAGGGTTAGTTAAGAATGAACTCCATTACTACCAGAAAGTAGTAAGAAGCAGCACTGACTGTGATTGCCATACTTTGCCACTCTGCCAAATGCAACAATTCACCGTATAGCATTCTGGTCTTATGAAAACTAGTGCCCAAATGCATAAGTAAATTAACCTGGGGTGGGGTGAGGAACCTTTTGAATATGTAGGAGATCACTTCTCCCATTTTCTGTTTGTTTTTTTTTTTTTTTGGAGGAGGGATCTGAAGTTTCCATGCTTTTTGGGATGTCACATTTTACTTTCCCAAGCCTATAGCTAGAATAACTGGCAGAAGTATGCATCCTGTTCAAAAAGCAGTTTTTTCCTGGATTTATGACTATATACACAGAGTGACCTTTAGACAGAAAGAATATTACAACATATAACTTTATGGAAGTAAGGAAAAAAGGAAAAGCTTTGCTGCTTCACAGATGTTGCTTTTGCTTTTATGTTCCCTGGCCTTATAAAGAGTCTTTGTGAGTTGTTTTCTTGCCTAGTGTTCCTACAGTACCTCCTTTGAGTTTCTCATTTGTCAGTTAAAGCATTCCAGATAAGATTTATTCCACACACCTGACTTTTCAAGCATCCGTTTGTTGCTGTGTGTGGAAATCTGTGAATGAAAGTGGCAACTACAACACATTTCAGATGCAGCCTGAATTAATTATTTCTGGTTTCTATATGAACACTGGGTCATTTCTATCTTGTTCATCCTCTGCATTTTATGGGAAGGTACAATAGTACTTTCAGTATATTTTTTTCCTATGAATATTTGCCTACACAATAGCCCTTGGCAGGCTTAGAGATTCCAAAAGTTGGAATGCACCTACACAGATCCTTGCCTTAAAAATAACCACCTCTCTTCTGAACCGTGTTTGAGGTTAAACTACAATGAGGTAAGAAAATATGTGCATTCACTGATCACACTGTGACTGGTTTCTAGGCAGAGAAATGTAGTTACTTGCTGGCTATTCAGACACATTTCAGAGCATGATCGTAAATCCTCCTACAGCCCCCACAGTCCTGTGTATCATAGGCTTTCTTCTGGAGCATCCAGCTGTAGTGATTTGAGGTGAGGACACCAGCCATTTCAAGGGCCTAATGACTGTTTGGAGCCATGGGAGGGCCTGAGTGAGAGCTGAATCCCTGCTCAGATTCCAGAGCGATGGACACATGCTGAGAGTTCTGTGAAGCCACATCCCCATCAGCCTAGCCTCACCACAGTTCCGATTTTTCTCCCTTTCATTATCATTTAAATAAAAAGTTGAAGCGGGGGACACAGGGGACTCCTCACTTCTGAAATGGGTCTGTAAATGATATCTGTATTTGAAAAAGCTATTTTTGGAAGAAAGCATGTGCTGTATGAGAGTTAACTGCAGTAAGTGTCCATTAGTCACACCATTCCTCCTAACACTTCTGTAGGGTGTTGTAAATCAATAGAGCATAAAACAAGATGGTTGTCCAGTAAGAAAGCTCATTTCCCTTTGATCTTTACCAGTATTTCAACTGTAGACCTCTATGGAGCTCTTCTGGTTTAGAGATAAGATTATGCAAGGGAACACTATCTGAAAGGGAGAAAAAAAAGGAGAACATTGTGTTAGTTATTAAAACATGGAACTAGCTTTGTTTCATCCTGTGCTCTCTGCTGACTCACTTTGACCTTGAACAAATCCCCTTTATGTTTTCCTGACTGCAAGAATGGGGTAATAATAGTATTTTCTGCTTCCTGGAAAAAGATGTGAACAAGGCTCAACATATCTAATGCACTTGTATGGAAGATACAGTGGGGATGCAAAGTTCTTTTTCCATGTAGGGCAACCAAGAAGAGTTGTAACTGGAATGTCCATAGTGTTGCAAGTTTCCATTTGGGACACTGCCTTTTTTACCCCTCTATCACTGCATTTTTCTTTCTTGAGAGATTCAAGTAAAACAACTCAGCAATTCAAAGGCTGGAGCTAGGAAAGGAAACCCATACATTTTGTCCTCTATCAAATATTTTGGTGATTTTGCTTAGGGACGTTCTGGTGTCACTGTCTGATGTAGGGCAGTGTCTAGTCATTTGCTGTAAAATCCCTCTTTGCGCACATTATGTTCAGTCACAAATCCTTGAGAAAAACAGTTGGCAAGTGCTCAGTGGCACTTAACGAAAAACCCTGGAAATGTCATTCTTGCCATGATTAAGCCTCTGATGACGTGATTGATTTGGTGGTGGAAACTAAAGTTCTGAGCAAGCACAGTAATGTTTCAGGTATGAAAGAAGACCTGTATGCTGATATGAGGGTTTCGGAAGCTCCATGGATATGTGCCCTGTGGTTTTATACAGGAGGAGATGCTATTCTTCTGGACCTGTCAGTGGAGCTTTGATACCTGAGAAGATTCTGGAACAAGCTGTTAAAGAATTACTTTGTAAGTGCCTAAATGATTATAAACTGATAAAAGAAATATCCAACAAGAATTTCTGAAAATGGGTCTTGTCAAGCCTGTTAAATTTCTGCCTTTGGCGGTTAAGTGGCCTAGTGAGGAAAAAAAGGGGGATACAACTAATGTGATATAATCTCAACCCCGACGACATTTCAGTCACTTCTCCATGACATTCTCATAAGGAAAGTAATGAAGTAGAGTGCTAATATGGTTGTGAGAAGACAGGTGATCAGTGGTTAAAAACGTGCTCTCAGAGAGCACCCATCAGATCTTTGCTGTCAAATTTCAACTGAAGTTTAATCATGCTCTGTTCTATACCTGGCTCTGTTCAACATTTCTGTTGGCAGCTTGAAGCACCACAAGAAAGACTACAGTCATAAGATTAGTAAATGGGAATGGCATAGATCAAGGTTGCAAGTACTGTGAACACAAGCATCAGAATTCAACACATGCTTGAAAGAGTAGAATCTGAAATCAGAACAGCTGAAATTCAGCAAAGTCTCCTCCTTAGGAAGGAGAAATTCAGAGTTATTTTCTAGGCAGGATCACAGCAGAAGAGGGACATTTTTCTGACTGGACCATCCAGTATGATTTAAGATAGCGCTTTTGTCTCTTAACAACTAAATATGCAGAGAGTGAAGCATTGGAACAGATTGTATGTGGTGATAATGAAATCTCCCCTGTTGGAAAATCTCAAAGAAAAGCAAGACAAACACGTTTTGAAGATTTCTAGGTATCACTGTTGGTTTATCCCACATGGCAACTAGGCACCACACAGCAGCTCCCTCCCTCCCTCCGCCCCACCACTGGGATGGAAAAGAGAATTGGAAAAATGTGAAAGTCTTGGGTTGAAATAGGAGCAGTTTAATAATTGAAATAAGTTCAGTATCCACTAACCAATGCCCAGCAAATCCCAGAGCAGTGATCGGTGGCTCCCGGCCAACTCCCCCAGTTTCTATACTGCATATGATGTTCTGTGGTATGGAATATCCCTTTGGATAGTTGGGATCAGCTGTCCTGGAACAGCCAGATTCTTATGCAACTTCTTATGCACCTGCTCACTGTCAGAGCATGGGAAACTGAAAAGTCCTTGACTCAGGGTAAGCACTACTTAGCAACAACTAAAACATTGGTGTGTTAACAACATTATTCTCATACTAAATCCAAAACACAGCACTGCACCAGCTACTAAGGAAACTAATTAACTCTGTCAGAGCCAAAACCAGGATGATCATTCACAAGATAGATAGTCTCTTTTCATTCCCTTTCAATTCTGGTGTTCTATGATCTACACTACAGAGCTCAAGCTAGGTATATGTCAATAATCAGATACTGCTGAGGAAAAGATGAGCATTTGTTCTGCTAATTAAACTATCTTTACATAGGCAGCAGTAGCAATTTTTTCACTTTCTGAAGTGGTGGTGAAGTCCCAGCTGGACTCCTTTGTCTCAGCTGAGAGCAGTAAGGAGACACAGTTAATGAAAGAGCACAGAAAAGCAACAAGCATGATAAGAGGTGTAGAAAATGTGACTCATGAAAAGGAAGGTGAAAGCACTGCATTGAAAAGAGAAGGCTGCGAAAAGGCAAAGCAGTTTGGAAGGGATTAGTGCAGATGAGGCAACAACTGGGAATTATTTTGCATGTTCATTCGGGGAAGGGCAAGAAAGAATCAGTTTCACCTTCACCTAAAAGATTTAGGAAGGATATTAGTTAAGTCTTTCTATTTGAAAGTGTGGCAAAGCATTAGGACATTCTACCCGGGGATATTGATTTCCTAAAGTGAAAAGATAAAAGTGTCAGGGATGGTGTCCAGATACTTCTAGCCTGCTTCAGTGCAGAATGTTTGATGAGATGATCTCTTGAGGCTCCTCCCAGCCTGCCAAATCTGTGAATTTATCTTTGGCAAGCATTTGTTTTGGCATTTAGATAAAGTATGGGAAAGCTGAGCCTAATGAATATATCTGGAAAAATCACTGACTTTGATAATGAGTGCAAGTCCTTTCTGAAGAAAACAACTATGTTGCAATGTGCCACTGTTAGGATGATTTCTAAACATCATTATATGGGGTTTTTTTTGCAACTTATACCCTTCTAGACTCACAAGACTTACAAGGGCCAGACCACCATGTAACTTATAGTTTCTGTGTCGTGCTCATGTTTATGCTTTGTAAGTGTCTTGAATTTTAGAGAACATCTCTTGGGAAGCTCTGCATTGGTGAAAATATGCTGCGCCTTCAGAAACAGAACATGCATCATGCAAGAGTTGCCTTTGGTCTGCCAATATGGTAAAAAAAAGTCTCTTGGAAGCTCATTCTATTGACATAGTTAAATACATTTCTGGAAACTCTCATCCTGCAGATTTATTTCCAATTTGCTGAAATCAACTGGTAAGGAATGGGATTGCTGCCAGAATATGCTTTACCATCAAAAGTGTTCTCATCCTCCATCAGCATCTGCTTAATTGAGGCTATATAAAAACTGTCTGCTGCTTTCCCTCTGTTCAGTGGTGAAAAGAAACTGCCTTTTCATTTGCTAAGCTGGAAAAAGTTGAAATATTTGACTGCTAGGTGGAAGATCATCCAGTCAATGTGAACCAAATAATGTCACTGTTTCACATGCTTCTACATAGAAATCCAAGTGCAGCAAGTACATGCTGTGCTCTTTCAAAAGAAAGAAATTTCCTCCTTTTCCAGTTAGCTGTATTACTGTTTAGTTTCTGAGATACAAGCCTGTTAGTGACCTTTCATTTTGCCTTAATACCTGCAAAGCTATTTTTTTCTGGAGAAAAACTGATTTCACGATGGATTAATGGACCTGTTGGCAGGCAGAAATAGGGAGCCTCACCTTCCCTTTCCTTAGCAGAGAGTTTGTGGAGAAAACAGCCCTTACTGCTGTGCAGTTGCATTGATGTTAAAAGAGACATAATGGCTCTGGGATACATATCATGGGCGCTGTTAACTGTGCAGTTAAATTATAAAAATGCGAAAAGCATATTAACAAACACATTAGGCAGGGTATTCACCTTTTGTAAGATGAAGAAGGGTCTCAGAGCTAGGAATTCTTTCATTAATTTGCCTTACAACCACACATTTCAAAGTAGCATCCAGCATCTGCTGTTTCTCTACACATACTGGATTAGTTTTTCACCTCTGAAGACACTGCAATGGTATGCTGTGCCTGCACTGATCTAAGAGCAACCTTGTGAGAGAGGACAAATGGTTTTGCTTCCAGTCCCACCAGGTCATTTTCTGCCTTGTGCTTTCCACCTTCAGAGGAAAACTGCTGAGCCAGCCCACTCCTGTCAAACAGGACTGAGCAGGCCAGAAACAAGATTTGGTAGGAGAACTACTCAGACAGTGTGAAGGCAGCAGCAGTGGTGGGTCACCCAGGAAAGCCTTGGGGGGTAGGGACACGGGTATTTATATAGCAACCCTTGTCATGCCCCCTCATGTCACTGGGCAAGGCTGTCCTGATCCCTTCTGACCCAGTAAGGGGGAATACCTGCATCAGCTACCAAAACAGCTCCAACACTCAAGCCCTGAGCCATGTCCTGCTTGCTCCTGATCACACTGTGCACATGTGGTGGATTTCCCACCTTAGTGGAAGAGATGAAACTGGTGGGAGGAGGAGAGCAGCGTTCTGGCTGTGTGAAAGAGAAATGTCAAGGAACTTCTGTCCTTAGAGATCAAAAATGTAAGCTTTCAGCCCCATCCTGGCTTTGTCCTGCATGAAGAGCCATGGAATTAGGAGTATTTGCAGTGTTACTTGATGCTTGGTTTTATCTGACAGCCTGGGATCACAATATAAGTTTTGCCTATCTGTCAGACATAAGTGCATAGGGGATAAGGCTTTGATTCAAGAAAACATTTCAACAAGAAGTCATGTCTTTAGCAGAAAAACACTTCCAGGGCTATGTTGAATATGTCATAAATCCCTTTCTTTGATATTGTAAAATTTCTGTCAAGAAAGGCAGACTTCTAAATGTCATTAATTGCACTAGCTTGTGTAGTTCAAACAATGGAATAAGAAGAAATGCAATTAGAAGGGAATTAAAAGCATATGGCACTTATCAAAATTATTTTAAATACATTTAAATGTGGAAAGCTGTGTCATAATCCTTAATCAGCCACTATGAATTTGAAATTCACATCAAATGCTGATGGGAGTTTTGTCTTAGTGAAGACTACAAAGCTCTGCCCTCCTAATGGCATGGTCTGGTCTACAATCACAGCACTTTACACTAGACACTTCTAACAAATTGCTTTACCAGAGGTTGGCTTTTTTCCTCTTCATTTTTTCCTTAAGCTTCTTCTGTACTTTGGGAACTTTGAGTCTTCCTACCTTTATACTCAAATCTTATTGGTCACAACTGTATATGAGTGAAGGATGAGGTCATCCTTCCCTTTGATAGAGGAACTGCCTGGTATGTAAAGCCAGAAAAAAAGAAATATGTGTCTTTGAGTATGATTGTGAGTTGGAACAGAATAAGATATGACAGAGCAAATTCTCTCCTGGAAGATTTAAATCAAGACCGGATTCTTTCATGGAAATAGGCTTTGACCAAAAAAGTGCATAACTGAAGGAAACTAGATGAAGTTTTTTTTGCTTCTATGATGGAGAGGGACAGATAAGATGATACTAATGGCTTTTTCCAGCTTAGAATTGCTGAGTGCTTTATTGAATGAGAGAGTGAATTTTAAGTACTCGATTATTTTAAATGGAAACTCCCTTGCATAATGTGGCACTGTATTTTCTCCTGCAGTACCTGATGAAATTGTTCCTTCCCAAAGATAAATAAGGAAGCATGTCGGTTTTCCACAGGCTCTTTGAAATGAGTAATGCACCACTCAAAGGGGTCCTTTTTTTCTGTTTATTTCTGACACAGAAATTATGAGGAAATCTGAAGGTGTTTTTAGAAAAATCACATTTTTGTAAAGTATGCATTGTTTTCTGAAAGAAGGATTTAAGGGCATATAGTAATTACTCTGTATGTATGCATGTCACTGACATTTTGAAAGTCTACCTGTTGCTGTAGGAGAAGAAGTAAGTAGCATAATATTAATCCCATATTTCATCAAAGAAATAAACATTTAAAAGCCTATGGCAGATGTATGACCCAGTCACAGATATAGTTCTGACACAACTCAAATGGTCATTTCACATTGCTAGCTACACCTTTGAAGCAGCCTGAGTAGGTATTTAATACTAGGTCTGCTGTTGAGGGAGTGAGCAAAGTCTGAGGGGTGTATTGAACTGTTATGCCACTCAAAATGCAAAGTGCCTTGAGGGCCCTGATAGCTGCTTGTCACTGGGGGATGAACATGCCAAGTCAGGGCATGAACATGCCATACCTTCTCACTCCTCAGCATCAGTGTCCCTGGGGCTATGCCCTGACCAGATCTACAAAAACACATTTCCACTTACCCACTCTTCCCAGTAGGATTATCTGCTACACAGGGGTCTCAGCTGACTGTAAGCAGTTCCCTGGGCAATCTACAAGTAGAACAAATAAAGAAGTGATACTATGTAGACCAGCTACCCCAGTGCTTAAATGTGCCACAGGCAACTATGGCCTCCAGCCCAGCCTCACAAGGTTCAGAGACATCTCACTCCAGCATGAGGTCCTCTCTGCAACATCTCATCTGTGCTGCAGAAGACAGGTGCAGAAGGGACTGGCTCTTGGGTACGGTTCAAATGCTGTCTGCAGATCTGTTGTCAGGCACTTGTACGTACCAGCAATTACATCACTTCCCCCGTACCAGAAAATATTTATCAGAGTGCAACCCCTCATCAGAGTACTCAAGTTCATTAGACCACTTAGTATAACGGGGGCAGGTGTGCAAGAAGGAGACTGACTTGCCAGAAAGGAGAATTTGTTTATTGAAATAGTTTAATTGTGCAAAGTCAAATTGTAGGATGGTTTGGGTTGGGAAGGACCTTTAAATGTCATCTAATTCAGGCCACCTTGGGGAAAAGGGACATCTTCAACCAGAGCAGGTTGCTCAAAGCCCCATCCAATCTTACCTTCACTGTTCCCAGGGGTGGGACTTCCCACCTTTTCCAGTGTTTCACTGCCCCATTGTAAAAAACTTCTTCCAGATATTTAGTTTAAAGCTACCTTTTTAAGTTTAAGATCATCACTCCTTGTTCTCTAACAACAGTCCCTACTGAAAAGTCTGTCCCCATCTTTCTTGTAGGCCGCCTTTGGGCGCTGGAAGGTTGCTATAAGGTCTCTCCAAAACCTTCTGTTCTCCAGAACCTGGAGAACTCCAAATCTCCCATTCTGTCTTCATACAAGAGATGCTCCAGCCCTCTCATCATTTCTGTGGCCCACCTGTGGACTTGCTTCAACAAATTCACATCCATTTTGTGTAAGGGGTCCCAGAGCTGGACACAAATACTCCTTTGCAGGTAGCTCCTCTGGCATCCTGACCCTGCAGATTCTCTGGCAAGTTTTCTGCTCTTGATGTATTAAAAAAAACATAAATAAAAGAAAAAAGAAAAGAAAAAAGTATTTGTTTCTCATTACTCTGGGTAATTTTGGAGATCTGTTATATAAAGTTCTTCTTTTTGGCCACCCTTATTGCATTTTTGTATTTATTGAGCCAGAGTTTGTGGTCCTTTCTTTTTTCTCCCTTTGGACATGCCTTCAGCTTTTTGAACTTTCTAATGCCTTTATTTGCTCTGTTGCCTAACAAAGCTGCTGCCTTTGGCCTCTCTTCAAGCTTTTCTTCAAGGCTTTCTGAAAAGATGGTATGTACTCTCACTGTACTAACTATAAGGCATCCATCAGAAATTTCCATCCAGCCTGTAGGAACTTAATTCTCATAGCTGTCCCATTTAATTCCTTTTGAAATGCTTCCTCATGTTCATACAAGTTCTCTTTTGTGAAGCTGAGCATATCTGTAATGGATGACACATTGTCATTGCTGACCAATGTGCAGCAACATGCACATTGTCTAGGGTCAGCTCTTGCGCACAGTGAAACTCTGGCCTGTGCAATACGTTCCCGCAGCAGAGCTTCCAGGGGAGAAAAGAGAACTGAAGTGGTCCTCCTACTAAATGCTCCTAATAAGCAGCATTTTCTAGACAACTTGTTAAAAAAGGGAATTCAGGTTAAAGACCTGAGATGAGGTTTTTATTCTGCTAAAGGGATCTAGCCAGTCTATATTTAGTAAATGGTATTGAACCCATGTCTCAGAAATTATAGGCAACATGACTAAGAAGTCTGTTTGTCCTGGCACATATGAGGTCACTGTTTGTGCATTGCAAACAAGGAAATGGGAGAGAAATTGGTTTAGACTGGAAAAGCTTCCTTAAGGGGACTAACTGGTTAAGCAGATGGTACTTTCTGGAAAACCAGGCACAAACCCTTGTTACAGGTACAACTGCAATTCAGAGTGCTGCAGGAATAACGCAGCTGTAGGAAAGTCAATTCAATACATTATCAGCCAGAAAAGGCAAAATGAAATAAATGACCTTTGTCATATTTTTACAGTTTCCCTGAAGCACAGACGCAGATTATGGAGTGATGGGAAGGGTGCAGTTCCTATCAGGAGTGACTGTGCATTTAGCTATATTACAAACATATGGCCAAAGAAATGGCACACCCAAACCCACTACTGTTTCTGCCTCCTTCACCTAATGATAGAAGGAAGTCTTAAGATGTAGTCTCGCCTGCACACCCATATTAAGATAACAGAAAACAATCATGTCTGATCTCAATCTTCTTCCTAAGATTTCAGATCCTGAAGGATCAGATCAAAAGCCCAAAACCAAGCTCTCAGTCTTGATCATGTGCGTGACAAGTTTGGAAGTGTGCCAGAAGATCTGTATCAAACAAGTTCACTCTGATGCAGTGAAGGGGCCTTACCGAAAATTTCTGACTAACCCAGAAGAGCTTTTGTGTAGTGATGACTTTGAGTGTATTTGTATAAATGCAGGAAAGAGAGCAAAACATAAGAGTGAAGACCAGTGCCGTGTTACCTTGTACAGGTTGTTTTTGAGGGCAGTTAGGTGGTAAAATAACACACAAATACGTAGACTGAAAGTACAGATATCACTTGCTTAAGTGTCTGCTTCAGCAGCAAACCAGTCCCATTTACTAGTGTTTTCAAATCTGCGTGAGGGAGCATCAGCATCAGTATTTTTACCTCACCCCTATGGGGTTGCCACTGCAGGAAGAGCAGTCAGGTGTCCTCTCCCTGTGTACGCACAGGGATTCTTTTGCTCACGAAATGTGAAAACTGAATCTCAGTTTCATAGTTCCAAATGAAATAAAAAACCATTCAAGTCAAGCTGGATTCTTCCCTTGACTTATAAATATTCTTTGAAGCTGCACCAGCTTGGGAAGACATAAGGACGTGGGGAAGGGTTGTGTGGAAATGATCGGTTTACGGATGTTCAGGAAATATCAATAACTCTTGTGACATCTCGATACTGGCTTGGAAAACAAACAACAAAAATGAATTTATAACTGATAAACAGAGGAACTGTTTAAAAATCCAGTTGAGATTTTATCCACATGGTTGTATTCTTATTCAAAGATTCCAAGAAGCAAAAGCATCAGGTCAAGTAGCAGCTTGACCCCACTTTGTCTCCCAGACAGTGACAAATTGTACAATGGAAGGAAAATCTCTTCAGGCGCATGCAGGTTTTTCCACAGCTCATCTGATACTTTACATTTAACTGCTTTTGATGAATGTGGACTGAAGATGGGGTCCAGGATAATAGTGTATGCTTCAGTGACTTTCCCATAACACAGCAATAACAAATGGGTAATAAAAGGGTCACAGACACTGATGAAATGCAGACTATCCTGTTCCTTTGTTGTGTTTTTTGTCCCTAAGTATAACTCAATATTGTGACCATGATCTTTTTTTAATGGTGACCTTCAAGCTTAAAAACAACCCAGACTTGGGGCTATATATACACACACGCATGCACACACAGAGAAAGGCATTCTTCTTTCTGATAGAGAAAAACTAGCAGAGGTAAAGATCCATTTTTCCTCGAGGCTTTCTTCTTCAGAAATAATAAGGATAAAATATCAAACATATTGGCTTTCCTGGGACATTTCTGGGAAGAGTCAGAAATACTATTTTCCCTGCTTCTCCCTGAAGGAACTAGGGAACCACACCTTTAGCACTGGCATCTCTACTCCCAAAGGGTTCCCCAAATATTTGTGTTAAGTTTCTTCTCAGTTATTACTTTTTTCCCAATTTAAACCATAGTATATAGCTTGAATTAAGCAGTTCTTTCTCTTCTCATATTGCCTAGCTAGTTAATCTGGGTCAGAGATGGAATTATGAGAATTCAGGAACTTCTGGGTGCTCAGAGTGTCCCATCTCTCTCTGGTCCTTTTGATCCTCTTTCCTGTCCCTTGTTTTGTCCTCCCAGCCTTTTTCTGTGGTATACTTTAATAATTTCAAGACAAAAATCAATTAATAGTGTTATGGAACAAAAAAAAAAAAGAAAGTCTTTAGTGCTTTGACTAAGAATAATACTGAAGAGTTTTTATTTCAAAGGTTAGAACATAACAAAAACTAAGGCAAAGCAAAAATATTTTTAGGAGGGAAAAAACAGAGTTTGCCAATGGAATGACTCTCCTTCCTCCCACAGGAAAAAAGAATGAAGCCTACAATGTCTTTTCCAATAATTCTAGGCTTAATATGATTTGGTACCAGGAAAAGAGCTGATGAATAATATCTAAAAATGAAGATAAAGATTTGTTAACAAGTTTTTTCTTTGAAACAAGCAGTGGTCATCACTGTAGGTCTATTATAAAAAGTACTGACAAGATATGCTTGGGGAGGGCTGATGGTACTTTAGCCTTTGACTTCCTCAAGGCTGGAATTTATCCCTGAAGGAAAGGGAAGAGACGTGAAAACCTTCTGTGTTGTGCAGCAAGTGCTTCTCAGCTCTGGTCTGGCAGCTCTTCCTTTGGGCAGGACAAGGCAAAGGTTGGAGCCAGTTCTGGCAGTACTCATGGCACAGATTCTGGGATCTGACAACATTCCCTAATATGAGATGCTGTTTTGAAGGGTGAAGCACTCTAAGCTGCACAAATGAGCAACTGAATAGATGGCAGAAAAAGGATACTCTATATTGGAGGCTCTGTAAGGAGGCTTTTTGTCTTTTGGCACAAATGAAGCCTAATGATGGCAGCATTTTCAGATATTGCTCTGAGATGTCACTGAAACCACCCAGACAGTTTCTTGGCATCTCTGCTGGCACATGAAAGCAACTGGTGGGCACAGCCTTTCTGTACTTTCTTTCCAGAAGGCTTAATTAACTCCATCTGGATTTGGGGAACTCCTGAGGACTTTCTCCAGGGGAGCAACCTCTTAGAGCACAAAATCTCTTGCAAACATGCGGAGTTTCTGACAGCTGTATCATTATCTCACCTTTTTTTGTAAAGGCAGGAATTAAAGAGAAATCTTTTGTGCAGTATCTGTTTCTTCCATACACCACACTTTAAGTCACTCTTATCCTGAAAACTTCAGCTTCCTTTCAATGCTATTATCCTGTACATTGCATTTACTGGGCTTCAGCATGTGCAAATACAGGTATTATATGAATGGCAAATAAGTGTATTTCTATGAAAAAGCTTTTGTACTGCTGCTTCTTCTCCCTGAGCCCACAAATGATTGTACTGGTTTTCTTACATCCCTGTGGAGGGATAGAGGCAGCATCCTTCTCTGTGTCTCATCACTCACACAGTGGTGTCAAAGTTCAGGGCTTTGTTTAGAGGTCTCTCACTTGCATTCAGACACTCAAAATGTTCCAAACAGCAAACACTGCAGAAGCAGGGAAAGGAAAAGATGGACAGGGAGAAAGATATCTTGAAGTAAGACTTGCTATACTGAAGGCAGCAAGCTTGGCTTCAGGAGCGGAGGATCGTACCCTGCAGCCCAGCAGAAACACCTGTTTTAATGTAGCACTTTTGGCGCATGAACCAGTGAAATGAAGAGTGGATGTTTTCTGTCATTTTCGTACCTGCGTTCAGCTTCATTCATGGTGCCTCCTTCAGCTTTAAAAACATAACCACAAGTGCTACTACAGGCTTAAGAGTTTTATCACCTGCAGGGTCAGCCAAATGGGAGTTTTTCATGTAAGGAAACCATCTCAAGAGGTTGTCTTTCTCAACTCTAATCTTCATCCAAGGCCTAGAGTTAAAAGGGTTATTTGAAGTCCCACTACAAGCACATGCAAGCATGAGGCAGCGTTATCTTCAAACAGCTCCTATCTTGAGCATGAGCCACGTTTCCAGGCTTCTCCCAGGGCTTACAGTAAGCACTAGCTGTTACTTCATACCAGCTGTACAGTATATTTCAGAGGGGATTGTAAGGCCATGGTTCAGAGAGGTTCATAAGTCAAGAGGAAGTTGTGAGTAAATGTAAAAAGATGCAGTTGGTCTGCCTGAAGTTCAAAGTTCACTCCAGCTGTGCTTTAAGTTGTTTTTTGTACAGACACAACAGAAATTCAAGTTCACATGAGTGCTTGGGGAGGTTCCTCACAAGCTCTGGAGACCATGGATGAGTGGGACTATTCAGATCCAACAACCTGAGTTGACCATATTTCTAACTCTGAAAAGACTATTTGTGTGAATACAAAACTTTGTCCCCATTGAGTTCCAGTGTAATTCTTAAGTTTAGAAAGTAGATGAACGACTTCCTGGGCAAAGCAATGTATGTAGAACAAGAGCTGATAGGAAGCCTTAAAGGAAATAAAATATTATGGTCCTTTTTCCATGAAACCACATGATGTGTATCATAACATCAGCTTCTAAATGACTGTCCATTCTGTATGACTTTATTTTCCAGACATAAAAATACTTTATGAAACAGCAGTTCAGTGTTTTTTCCCACCTGATTCAACCCATGTGGTGCTAGAAACCTTACAAGGCTGTTTCTTCAGTGTTCATTCCCACTCTGGATCAGGCATGCAATGTTTGTGTGATTCTGCAGAGCATGTACTTTAGGAATCTGAGATCCCTGATAGAGGAAGTGAGTAACTTGTTTTGACTTCAGTGCCAGTTACTCATATCCTGCGAGAAGACAAGTGGGAAATGGGGAAAAACCACAAGAAGAAGAGGATCCAAGAACAGAGATAAAGGGGGGGTGGGAGGGAGATTAAATGTCAGTCACTGAAGCCTCAGTGATATTCCATCCTTTGCTGGCACAATCTAGAGAAATTTGTCCTAATTGCAAGAACACAAGTGGTAGGACAGGAAGAGGATCCCTGATCGTTATAATTTCCTTGAGTATCTTTTAAACATTTCATTTTTCAGTAGCACATAGAATAATATGAAAACATTAAATACAAGTTCAAATTTGTGTTCACAAACATCGTATGTGTGTGTGGTGTCTATATACATATTCATATGCACTGAGCTATAGGAGGGGATTTTTTGATATTTAGGGATAAAGCTGAGAAATATGTAGGAGTTAACTAATACTTCATGCACTACTTCAGTTGTCAACCCTGACTTGCCTATTGCTTTCTGAATCAAATCTATGAATAAGTGTGTGCAATACTTGACAAGAAGAGCCTTTACTGTGCACAGAAATGTGATGCTTGGGAATATAGACAGTGCTTGACCAGCTACATTCAGACTTGCCTATTCCTGATTCAGGTATGGATATTCTGGATGATGGAAATGGCTAACAGCCTTTGGCCAATGCTGACAACACCACAGCAGCTTCTTTCAGGAGTGGCAGGACCACCTACATTTCTACAGTGCTGTTACTATGGCTTTCTCTGCCCCTCCAGCAAAAGAGTTTCCAGAAGAGTAATTAAGGGATTCAGTCAATGCTGACGGAAAGCTGAGTTAATGGAAGGCTTGGATGTAGTTTTCCCTGGTGTTGGGAATTCTAGGTCTGGCATTTTGATTCAAGTTTGTGTCACTGCAAAGTGTTTTATGGCTTAGTGTGCATATGCCAATAAAATGAAGCTTGCTACAACAGCACCAGCTGACACTAACACTCTCAAAAGAAGTCTGTATTGTATTCAACTGATTTAGTCCCTTGCTTAGGCCATTAATTTCTCTAGTATGTCAGGGGCAGACAGGGAGCATGATGAGAAGGCTGATCCATTGCTTCCCAGCAGAGGCAGTTCAGAACATACATAACTTGGAGCAAATGGTATTGCACTAGCACATCAGATTATGGCTATACCTAAGTGCTGAATCAGGGCCATAAAGAAGACTAAGTCTAATGCACTGTACTTAAAATGCTTCCCAAAATGTTTTGGAAACCTCTAACATCAACTGAGATTGTGTTCCTATGAAATGAGTTCAAAATAGGTCAAGGCAGGCTTATTTTTATATTGTGAATAAGCCAGAGGTACTTTAAAAAGTCAGCAAACTGCTTGCCTGACATTTAAGAAGAACAGCAATGCCACCTGGAAAATACTATGCCTAAAATCATGGGGGTGCAGGGCTTCACAAGCATATTTAAGGGCAATATTAACTCGCTGTCACCCTATAACCCACTGCACACACAGCATCTATCCTGGTTATTTCCTGGGAAGGAACTATAAAACTCACAGAAACTTGGATCTTCAGAAGCAAAAATGAGTAATTATAAGGGAGGAAAATAAAATGAGGAAGGGTGTGAGGAGGGGGATGAAGATCAAAATTATTTTCTTACTCTTTTCATTCTTTCTCCAAACCCCTTTGGCAAGGAATTCCTTTTCCCAGACTTTGACAGTAGATGTTATAAAACTCATGTTGATGTGTTTCTGGTCTCCTCTAGAAGCTCCTGATTATAGATGCTCTCTCTTCAGACAGTGGCTGGTTTTTTTTCTGGAGAAAGCATTGCTGACACAGCAGCATGAAGGGGTCATGAGCAGCAGAGCCAACTGCAAGGCCAATGGGTTTTGGAAGGACAGCTGTGCCAGATCCTTGAGGCCAGAGAGCCTTTGAGGGAGTGCAGGGAGGTGACTGGGGTCAGGGTGCCACTGGATTTTGGCAGACACAGAGGGCACTTGTCAAGACACCCACTGGTAGGAATATAAAGGGATGTAAGGAAAAGCTTTGCAGAGTGAATGTAGGAAAGGCCAGAGGGGGAGCATTCATGGTCTCTCTGCCAAGAGATCAAGGTGGTGAATCCAGCTGCCTTAGCTTAAACTCAATTTAAAAGTAGAAGGGATGATATAGGTCAAGGAGACAAGGGGCAGAAAGAGCAGATTAACAAGCAATTGTGTGATGTTAGCAGCATTTTACTCTGTTTGTAATCTATCAGTGAGTTTCCTTTTCTCCCTCTTTCTTATCTCCCATCTTCCGACGCTCAGAATTATTTTGGTTTAATGACATACCACAGCTTAGAATAATCATTTGCTTTGTCAGTGTGGTTGGAGACCATTTAGAAATATTTAAGTCTGTATTTCTTGCGAGTCTGTAAAGAGCTATAACTCATCAGGGTATGGCCTCAGGAGGTGTGGACCAAGCACATAATTCACTGCCAAGAAACAGATGGTACCAGACTGTCCTCCATGTATACATCCACCCGGATTCTTAGATGGCATACAATCAGCCTTAGGTGGGGAGAAGTTTCTAAAGGATGATTTGGTGACCTCAGCAACAAAACATTGCACACAATGTTCACCTTTTGTTTTCTGTTAGCTGTTCTTTGTTTATTTACTTTAATTGGCTACCAAATATAGCTAGTTGTTTCTAGTGTCTGTTACATGAGTATTTAGGTCAAGCCAGCTTAGCCTTAGGAGAGACAGGAAGAATACTATCTAACTGAATGTCTATGCATGTGGAGTGAATATGAGAACTCCCTGAAGTCTTTCAAATATGATTATTTATCTCTGCTCAGCACCTGAAGCTATTTTTAACATTGATATGCCAAAGTAGGTACCAAAAAACCTATGTTTAAGCAAACATAGCAGTTATGTATGGTCACAATCTCGGGAACGACCTAAGTCTGCAAAACCCCTGTCCCACATCTCACCAAAAAGACATTAATGAAGATGTGATTAGTGAGAAAGGTCTGGTCAGCTTGAATGTTAACTCAGACTGAACTATTCAGCCTTCTTAATAAAGGCAAGCTCACAGGCAGTTCTTGTGGGATGACATTTTCCTGGGGTGACATCACTCTACAATCATTTATTGAAAATACCGTGATGAAACAAGTATTTTGACCTCTCCAGACATCTGTGAGTCAGCCTACACTGCTTTTTTCCTACCTCCAAGTCGAGACAGTTAGCTAGTTTTCTGAAAGCTCTAGCAGTAGTAGAGACACTAATACAAAGAGTAACTGAAGTATGTTGTTGAGATATTCAGGCTCCCTCGACATTTCAGTCAATTCAGGCTTTTTTTCCCCACTCAACCTCTTCCCATTTCACAAGGTTTATTTATAGTGTATCTCAATCACTTGCAATATTAAAGCATGCAAGTTTTAAAAACCTGTTAAAATTGTATTATGGTTTTCAGAGTATGATTTCGTTGTCTGCAAGCTGGTGGCACCTCCCTAACTGAGGCAGAGGAGAAAATCAGCATCAGGCAGGAAAATCCCTAAAAATACAGGTCTCATACTTTAGTCTAATATGCAAAGCACATGCAGCTTTGGTCATCCATGTGTATCTGTCCCCAGTGGCAAGGGGACACCCCTTCCTCATGAAACTCCTGTTGAACTACAGTAGGCCCTACTCTTTCCCTGGTCCTTTTATCCTGTCACACCACAGGGACAGCTGGCATATGGTGGAGACTCAGACCCTGTCTGCATTGGAGAACTCAATTGATTTGTTGCTTGATTGACTTGTTCCATTCTTCATCCTGATATACTCATTTGCTTATCTCCCTGGTAACAAAGAACAGTTTTGTCCAAAGCCAAAGTCCTTTCATCTTGTGGCCAGCATGAAATGAAGTGGTAACACGGTTCATTGGGTAATCTGCTTAAAACTGTAATGAGGGACATAGAGCAAATCCTTTCCTACTGGTCTGAGGCAAAACACTGGGTTTGAACGGACAAAGAGTAACACCTGTCCCTCTAGATGGGGTACTGGTGCCGGAGGAATGATTGCAGTCTTCTTCCATTGTGGATAATGACAACAGTTTGTTTTGAGGCCTATCTTTCTAGCGATTACTTCAAAAACCTAAATCAACTTACAAATTGTCAAGAGAAAGTGTCAAAAGTATACCTTTTTCATCAGGTAAACAGTATACATCAGTTAAATACAGTCAAACTATGCTATACAGGAGCTGTGGCACCCTTCGGGTACCCGTTGTTTGCTGCCCATTAACATTTAATTGCATTTATTTTGACTTGCCAGAGAATCTTGAGATCAAGTTGACAGGGACAGTGTCTTGTATGAAAACCTCATTACAGAGAAAAAGTAGGTAAATTATGGCAAAGCAAAGAGCAGAAATAGACAGCCATACATGGCTGTTTCGTCTCAGTCACAGAAAATAATTCTCTGTTGCTCTGTTCCAGTTTAGAATGAATATGTCTCCTGTCACAAGATGCTAAACAGATATTTCACTTATCAGGACACACAATTCAACTAAATGGGTCATTCAAGAGCTTGATTATCAGCAAGGGACCACAACTTGGCCATTTTCTTGCTGCAATCCTCTTTTTCTGTCCTTCCCATCCTACATAGCAATCATTTCCTTATACATCCCAAGTTCCTATCTATCCCCAAAGTTTATTATGCAATCTGTTCAATCCATTTTGACTCAGAGGATTTGAGATCTGAATTTAAGCTACTAATTTTCCAGTCCTAACTTTAGGGTTAGACTGCTCTGGAGTGGTGAACCTTCACATCCCTTTTCTTGATAGAGCACTTCGTGTATTCATTAGTGCAAGGACTAGAAGCTGTGTCTTCCCTCCTCCCTTGGATATACTGACTCATACTAGAGTATGAGCCACTTCTACGCGTTCTCAATCTGTCTTTCTGAATTAGGGACAAATTGATTCCAGGCGAGGTAGAATATCTTTGAGAGAAAAGGCTGGCATGGGACCTCAAGAATGTTCTACAGAGTGGTATGTTGGGCATGCCCTGAAAACTGTAAGCAAAAGTGACCACAGTCTAAATGCAATTTCTACAGTAGACATTTTTTACTTCAAAAGGCTGCTCTTCTAGGCTAAAAGACTGACCTGACAATGCGCTCTCAAAGGACTGACCCAAAGATTTCAAAAGAGGAATCCAGCTCCTGGGAACAATCCAGGGTGGTCAAAATGAGGAAGGGTACTTTGTTGCAATCAATTTTGACATACTTCTCCCTTCAGCCTAGGTTTACAGAGAGTTAAAAATACCATAACAATGCATTTCTGGCAAGTCCAACAGCTGGCTCTATTGTGTCTGGTATAGGAGTTCCTGAGTACGTCAGGATTATGAATCATAGGAGAGAATTAAAGGTTCTGCAGTGCAGTGCCTCCTTGAAAGCGCTCTAGCACAGTCCTGCACTGCCATATCTGGGAAATGACATTCCCTTGACCTCAGTGGGGTATTATAATAAATCTCTGCAACAGACTGTTAACGCCAAAGAGGTCAGGTTTTGTACGTAGGTTAGATCGGAAGTACCAGGACAAGGATTAAACACAGGATGAAAATGAAAGTGGCGGCTAGGGTGAGCCAGATCAATTGCACACCACCACATTTAGTTCAGAAACATTCAGTCACACAACCCCAAACACTGACACCACAGAACAACAGCATCTCACATCACAAGGTTATAGCACCAAAGACCAAGAGCCACAAATACTAAAGTACCATAGGAAGCAAGCACAGGTGATCAAGGATGTTGTAAGGTACCTTTCCCTACAGTAGTAAGAAATTTGTTAGGTTAAGCGCCTGGTAAAAAATAGGTTTAACAATCCTTGTCACTAGAAGTGGGAATGTTGTCTTTCTGAACTTAAATTTCAGGATCAGTCTAATGCTGAACCTGTGGGCTAGATGTACCAGTGCACCCTCATGAGAGTTTCCAAAGCAAGCCGCAGCTTTCATGTACCACACCCAGCTCTAGATGTGTGCACAGTTGGTTGAACAAACATCACACTCTGAAAAGCCATAAATCATAACATGACCTGCTCTGAAGACAGGTAAGTCTGAAAACGTACAGTTGACTGCTGAAGTTCAGTTGCCACACCTCAGTGTCAGATGTTATCGACAGAAAGGAACCACAAGTTCCCTTTACAAGGCAGACTATGACCTATTTACACTTTAACTTCATTATTTGAGAAGTTATGTTATTACGGCTTTATTCTGGCAGCGATCAAGCATTAAGAGCTGTGCAGAGTGTAAGCATAATCTTTCTTACTGTGGTAAATACTACCACTTAATTACCCTAAATGACCAGACTAATTTCTGATGTTGCTCCATAGGATTCTTCCAGAAATAGCTTCCATGGAATGAATGTTTTTCTTACATTTTAGCCTGCCATTCTACTGTCTATTCCAAGGCCCATCAATGTCAGGTCTTCAGATGAGGTCAGCATCCACCTTGGCACAACACACAACTAACTATAGTCATAAATACCAAGTAATACAGTTGTGGAATATTGACATCTATAGATGCCAGATGATTTTCTTTAATCATAAACACCAGCTCATGACACAGATTTTGTAAATATCGATCCCTCGCTCCCCAGCTACACCTAAGGTTAAAGCACTGCCTTTTAGCATACCTCATCACCTGAACTCCTGCTCCTGTTTGAGAGGCTGGCAGGGATTAATTACTTTGAATTGATCAGTTAAGGACCAGGTGGAAGTAAGCACACAGGTGACAGTGGCTGTACACTCATTCACTTGCGGCTGCTGCAAAATACCTGCAGAAGAAGCAAGATAGGGAAGCAAACTAATGTGATGAGTAGAATTACACTTTGCGCACTTGAGTGCACCAAAACGAGTCAGAGCTGCTCATTCTGTCTCATTGGAGGATTTCACTCCCTCTAAGCTCACCAGGAGCTTCCTCCACAGCTTACTGCAATCATGTGAAGGATTCCCCTTGTCGTTGGTCAGCGTAAGCAAGAGCAGATCCCACTCTGCTCTCCTTGCACATCTATCTGACACACTGAAAGTCTCAGGACTTCTGTAGTACATACGAATTTCAGCTCACCTTTGTTAACAGTGACTACTAAAGCAGAGTGTTTTGAACTCTTGGATAGCTAAAAGTAATCTGGAAACAGATCATCTGTAGGCATCTTTTCATTGCTGGCTCCCACAGTACAAATTAGAACTGTGTAATTTTAAATAGTTGTATAATTTTACATTCAAACTCAGTGAGTTTTGGGAAAGGAGAATCACATTGTACATCCTTTAGGAGCCTCAGCTTCTGCATTCATGAGCCTGAAGGCGTGTCCACACTGCAGCCCCAGCCCTGACTGTGATGCTTTAGGGAGAGCCATGTAGCAGGAGCCCCATGAGACGAGGTACCATATCAGGAGGTCTGGTGCTAGGTGGATATTATATACTCACTCATTGCCCTTGAATCACCTAAAATGCTTTTTCTTCTCCACTGCAGTGTTCCCCTTCCGTCATTTTACACTGTGTGCCTCTTTCTTTGTAAAACACACAGCAAATGTTCAGGGAGGCACATGTCCTGCCTCATGGCACCTAGGATATGCTAACTTAGTCCCACTGAAATAAAGGGTCTGCCTCCTTTCCATCAGATGCCATTTGACAAGAGCTGGGTAATGCTGCTGACATTTTTACAGTAGAATTGTGATAAATTTCTGCACCCTCATTGCACTGCTGCACAAGAGAAAGCTTCCTGACAGCAGCTTATTGCAGTTTCTAAAACACCACCAAGTGAAAACCTCCTTTGCCGAAGCTCTCCTTTCTATCCCAGGTTCATTAAACACATGGAGTGCTCACTGTCACATAGAGATTTATCTAACTGCAGAATCTGAAAACTATCCACTTATCAAAATTGATACTTGCTTATGTTGAGTGTTTGATGATGTATCCAAAATAAAATGGCAGCTTGCTGCCACCAGAACCCACCCATTTTCTGGTACCTCTGGAAAGGAAGCAGAGAGAGTGGACGGTGACTTTTTCTTCCAGAAAGGCATACGTTGTTCGGTTGTGTTTGGTTATATCACGAAATTTTTCCTTTAACATCCCTCTTCTTCAGCAATGAGATAAAATTTGCCTTCCCCTGTTTGTCCCAACTGAAGGCATCAAGCAGACCATTACTTTCTATTCCCCATTCTGCAGCCACCTGGAGAAGACACCAGAGAGGGACCTGTGGAAGCCCCACTTCTACAACCTCTGTGCACGAGACCTCTTCTTTGGAGCTCTTTGCCTCAGAAGTGTTGTCCTCTTTATGAATGTGGCTTCTCTCCGTTGGATCATGACTTGGGAAAATGATTATGATTTTTCTCTAGCACTTGTGCAAAGTTCTTGTGTAGTCAACTGCTTTCCCACACAGCCATAGAATCAACCACGTTGTTTCCTGAAAGAAGGCTTTGATTTCAATCTTGTCGTTTAAAGTGGGCAGGGTGGAGAAAGGATGTTTTGCAACCAAATTGCACAGTCCCTACTCAGCTACAAATTTCCACTTCACAAAGTTAATTCATTTAGTCCTTCAGTGAAGTGTGTAAGGCGAAAGAAGCTAAATCCAGGACCCTGATATCAAGTAAATATTAAGTTAAAATACACAGGGAAAGAGCTGTTTGTACTGTTGTGCTCTGTTACTTGAGTGTTAGCTATGAACAGAAACTTAGAAGAAACATGGTGGTGATATAAATAGTTATAAAATAGATATAGCCCTTTTGTGTTCCGAACACGAGCTGAATGTGCCTGGCTACTTGGCTACGCAGTTTGACTACAGCAGCAGCAAGGATACAAAATACCTGGTCTGCTTGTTTAGCTACCATGAAGAGGGAAGGTTTCCTACAAGGCTTTCCAAGAAACAAAAGTAAACATAAAACCTGCATGTAAGTGTACACAAACAGCATGTAGTAATTGTGAAGCTATGCTTCTACAAAGCATGTACCTTAAAACAGACAAAAACTTCCTGAAGATCATTTCCACTGTGGATACTACTCATTGCAAGCACATACAACAGAGTGCCTGCCCTATCCCCAGCAGTGTTCAAGGCCAGGCTAGAGGGGGCTTTGAGCAAGCTGGTCTAGTGCAAGGTGTCTCTGCCCAAAGAAGGGCTGTTGGAACTGGATGAGATTTAAGGTCCTTTCCAACCCAAACCATTCAGTGATTCTATAACATATTTGAAGCATGTAAAAACATTGCTTTCTGTGCTCTTCGTTGCTAGAAGATAGTCCTAGGGAACAGGGGCAAAAAAGGACCTGTCAGTCAATGACTGATTTGTTCCTAAGTCAATAGAAGTAACTCAAACTTTCTGCCAGAGTTGACAGAAAAGGCTAGAATAAAACTTTTGCTCTAGTCTCGGATTTGGTGCCTGAAAATAGGGCTTTTATTATTCCTTATGTAAGACTAACAAAGAAGCCATATAAAACACAAATACAAGTTCTTTCTATAGGAGTTTGCCTTTGTCTAATAGTGAGTCAGCATCATCTGACAGATCAATTTTCTCTGAGTGTAGGATGTGGATTTTGCATATCATGCTCTCCAAGGGCACCTGTTGGAAACTTGGGTCACTACAGCATGGAATTTCACACCACACACAAAGTCAACTCAATGGCCTCCCACTGCAGAGACCCACATCACAAAATCTCATCAATAAAAATGAGGCTGATACCAGATACTTCAAGTTTTCTGTCCTCCAGATCAGTCTTTCTGGAAAAGGGACAACAACATTCCTTAATGCTTTCTTGATTCTTCCTGAAACTGTTAATGTGCCTAGTATCCACAGGGTCATTCAGGTGGGAAGGGCCCTCAGAAGGTGTCTAGTTCAACCTCCTGCTCCAAGGTGGGTCAGCTGGGGGGTCAGATGAGGTTGTTCAGAGCTTTGTCCAGCCAAGCCTTGAAAAACCTCCCACAATTTCCAGCTTCTCTAGGGACCATGGTTCTAAAACGTCATTGTCCTAATGTTGAAAACGCTTTTCCTCATGACCAGTCTGAACCTCTGTTGTTTCAATTTATGCCCACCCTGCATCGCTTTCCTGCCATGCACCACTGCCTTTCCTATAACATCCCCACAGGTATGGCTTCTGTTCGGTGCCCCCAAAGCCATCTCGTTTCCCAGCCTAGCCCCCTCAGCCTTTCCTCATGAAGAACTTGTAGCTTATCAACATTTTTCTGATGCGGGGGGCCCCAAACTGCAGTGTTCCAGATACAGTCTAACACATGAAGTAAACACTTTTGTCAATCCACTGGCTGCACTCCTGCTAACACAGCCCAGGATGCTGTTGGTCTTTCTTATTGCCAGGGCCAGCTGCTGCCTGCCGAGACTGCTAGGCCCACTTGAGCAGAGCTGCTCCCCAGCCAGGCAGTCTCTGGCCTGTTTTTCTGCACACTTCCACAAACTTTTGATATCAATTCTGCCCAGATGGCCAGGACCCCTTCCCATGCCACACGCAGCAGAAACTCACAGATCTCCAAACATGATCTGCAGTAGTAAGCCAGGATTAACTTCACAAAGACAGGAAGCTAAAATGTTGTTAATGCCCTTTTCCCAGTATCTTTAAAACAAGTGTAGGAATTCCTCCACATTCTTGTATCTGAAAATGAGAACAGCTGCCGTGAGGTGCTCCTTTCCTCTGAGCATGGTTGTTTACAGTAAAGAACACTAGGCTTTGATCACCCACTTGTATTTACTAAATTGATTCCAACATCTTTGCAGTGGGCTGTATGGATTCTCAGCATGAGATACTTTTGCTCATTTGAAGTGGCTGAGATTGTTTTTCAATGGATTTTTCCGTTATGCTCTGTGCGATCTTTCTCCAAAGCACAATTTGTTCCCTGGGCAGTGCTCCTTGTCCAACACAATATGCTGAACCGTTTTACATCTTGCGCAATACTTCTGTTTCTTCCCATGATGCTTTACCTCCATTTATTCTCTTGTCTCAACCTAAGTTTCCTTTTACAGCTCTCTGACATGTAACATGATACATTTGGTAGTTAACTGTTCTGTAGGACTTTTTCTCCCTCACCCTCCCTCTCCTCAGTGTTAGAAGTTTGGAGGCAGTCAAGACTCCTCAGGGAAGGTACAGTGCCTTTTCCTAAAGGTATGTGCCCCTCCCTCCTTATCCTCCCTTTTTTGCCTGTACTGAAAGTTGGGATGCTAAATGGTATGGACAGAGCAATCCTGCATGCCCTACAACTCCTGCGTGAATACCACCCTCCTTCAGGAGATCACTACCATTACACAGGTTTTAAACAGAGATGTTTAAAGCACAACAGCACGGCTGGACAAATCAGCACACCTATGACAAAGAGGAAAGGAATCCCCAAACCCAAATCTAAAGCCTTGTCTACTAAGACAGCTGTAGCAAACTGATGGAGTTTCCTCTTCTTCATGTCAGAGCCCACCAAAAGACACACAATCTTACTGACTGACCTGCAGACTTACAGCTGAACTTAGAGACTGTGAAAAAGCAGGTGAAGACTTACAACAGCTAGGACAGCAACACAAAACACAAGAGCTAGTGGAGTTGTGTATCTCACAGTACTACTCACTCACCAAAACATTATTTCTAAAGGAAAAAAAAGGAGCAATTTTGGCTCTCTTTATTGTACTACTTGCTTTTAACTTCACTTCTTAAATCAGCAACATTCACTAAACTAGATACAAGTACTGAAAACCCAAATGTACTTACATCTCTGGTTAAGGCTTACTTCCAAACGTGGTTAACTGATACAGATACACATTTAAAGTGGGCTAGCATGTTCAAACGAACACCAATTGAAAGAAATAGCTTCTGGAGTTAGGCAACAGCAGGCTGCAGAAATACAGCAGTTTTCAAGAAGGAAAACTAGAAAAACATGAAATTGAAAGAATTGTATTGTTCCTGAAAATTTGCATCATCTCACAGAGCAAAAATTTCCAAGTCAGCAGGTTTGAGGTGATGCACATGTTGAGCTATGCCAGGGAGTTTACTGAGAAGATCTCCCCCCTTTTCCAGAAGTGTAAAAATCTCAAGACATCTCAAATTTAAAACACAAAAATTCACAAGTAAAGCCCAAACATTTCACTCTAAGTTTACTATTTTAAAAAGTAAGCAACAACAAAATGCCTCACTCCCACCTTGAGATGCACTAGATGCAGTTTTTCCAGTTAAAAAAACACCCCAACCAAAACCAGGCCCCAGGACTGACTTCAAATGAAAATCTGGCCCCTCATCATTCTCTAGGACACGGGCATATTTACATGGCTTAGTTATTCATCA